>JAPKLW010000084.1:236191-280218 GCA_026898455.1 Plectranthus barbatus
AAACAAGTAGCTACTGGGGAAAGGAAACTTAGCCAAATTTCCCAACACTTCAGATATCTGACAATTCTTCGTGCATACTCCATGTGTGACTTCTTCGGATTTGCTTGATATCTGGCACATACACCTATAGCATATGAAATGTCTGGTCTACTGGCAGTCAAGTATAGCAGTGACCCAATTATTTCTCTGTATGCTGTGGGATCTACGGATTCACCTCCTTCATCCATTGATATCTGACATGCTGTACTCATGGGACTCCGCAGAGTCTTCGTATTTTCTGGGCAGAATTTGCTGATGAAATCTTTTGTATACTTCTTCTGATGAATAAAAATCCCATCGTCTGATTGTTGAACTTGTAGACCTAGGAAGTATGACATTTTTCCCATCATACTCATTTGGAAGTTAGTTTGCATAAGCTGAGCAAACTTCTTACAGAGACCTAAATTTCTTGATCCAAATATGATGTCATCCACATAGATTTGGACAAGCAAAATGTCTTCAGCATCTTTGATCTAGAATAACGTCCCGTCGATCTTTCCTTTCCTGAATCCATTCTTCAGCAAGAATTGTGATAACGTCTCATACCACGCTCTTGGGGCTTGCTTTAGTCCGTAGAGAGCTTTCCTTAGTCTGTACACCTTGTTTCCGCATTCGAAACCTGGAGGTTGTTCCACGTAGACTTCTTCCTTTAATTCTCCATTAAGGAATGCACTCTTAACGTCCATCTGGAATACTGTAAACCCATGATGAGCAGCATATGCTAGGAATAATCTGATTGCTTCCAGGGGAGCTATTGGAGCAAATGTTTCGTCGAAGTCTATTCCTTCGCACTGCGCATAACCTTTAGCAACTAATCTGGCCTTGTTGCGAACGACGAGTCCATTTTTGTCTCGATTATTTTTAAATACCCATTTAGTTCCTATTACTGATTGATGAGTTGGACGATCGACGAGATCTCATACATGATTCCTTGTGAACTCTGATAGTTCCTCCTGCATTGCGTTGATCCAGTCGGCTGATTTGAGCGCATCTGTTACTTTGGTAGGCTCTTCTTGTGATATGAAGTAGGTAAGCAGTGCACTATGTCTGGTTCAGATTGGATCGGCAATATCTCCTAGAATTGCTTGAGTAGGATGATCTCTGAGCAGCCATTTGGGTCTATGTAGTTCTTCTGCAGGAATGACTTGACTGTTGGATGGTCCGATGGGTTCTTCTGAAACTGGTACATCAACAAGTTGTAGTGTCTCCAAGCTGTCTGCTACCCTTGCTGAGTCGACTTCTGCTGAAAGATTGTCTTCTGTAGATCTCTCGCCATTCTGGGAACCTTCAGATTGTTGATCGTCTTTGTCTCCTTTAGTTCCCTGTTGATCTATAAGCTCTTCGAGAGATTGTATGGTGGCCTCAGCATTACCGATTGCATCACAGGCCCTCTTGACTGTCGATTGATCAGTCAAGGTCTGTAGTAGAGATGATGATTCATTCAATAACCTAGTCGGATCATTCGGTTCAGCTTCGAAATTATTCGAGCCCGAAGGTCCATTTACATCATTAGTTTCATGAAACTCATCTCTTTGACTTCTTATGGTCCTGCGCACTAAAGTAGCTTCATCAAAAATAACATTGCATGTTATTTCCACAAGTTTGGTTGTCTTATTAAGTACTCTATATCCCTTATGAGACGGATGTCCATATCCTAGGAACACTCCTTCATCAGCTTTGGGAGAGAAAGTACTTAATTTCGATTTCCCATTATTATGGATATAACATGATGAGCCAAAAATACGAAGATGAGCTAAATAAGGCTTACGACCATGATATATTTCATAGGGAGTCTTGTTGAAGCGAAGATTCAACCCACTTCGATTCTGTGTGTAGCAGGCATTCATTACAGCTTCTCCCCAGAATCTTTGACTTAGATCCGTATCGGCAAGAATTTTACGCACGGCCTGTTTTAACGTTCTGTTCCTTCTTTCTACAAGGCCGTTCTGCTGGGGTGTTCTTGCAGTGGATCTTTCATGTCCTAACCCAGTGTTGGCACAGAAGTCCATCAATGCTCCATTGCAAAATTTTGTACCGTTGTCGGATCATATCCTTTTAACCGTGAGCTCCTTGTCATTTTGAACTCTAATTATCAGCTCCGGAAGGATAATTTTCACTTCGTCCTTGCTTTTGAGTAACCTCACCCATGTGTACCTGGAATAATCATCAAAAACAACTAAAGTATATAGTTTGTTACCTACAGTGGGTGGTGTCACAGGGCCGAATAAATCCATGTGCAGTAGCTCAAGGATTCTATTTGAAGTGGCCTTTTCTGGATTTGAATTGAAGGACGCTTTGGCTTGCTTTCCTTGTTGACAGGCTCTGCATACTCCTTCCTTCTTGAAGATTTCTTGTGGTAAACCTGCAACAATGTTATTTCTAGCAATATAATTGATGGTTTTAAAGTTCAGATGCGTTAGCCTCTTGTGCCATAGCCAATTTGTCTCTTCCTTGTTGAATGCTATGAAACATGATGCTTGTTGACCACTTTCCCAATCAGCAATGTAGAGTCCTCCTTTTCTGATTCCTCTAAGCTTTACTTCACCGGTGGTCCTATCCGCAACTTCGCAACCTGTGTCAAAGAAAGAAACGATATATCCAATTTCACTTAGCTGGCTGATGCTCAGCAGATTGTGCTTGAGACTATCGACGAGGGCAATGTTGATTATTCGCATTCCATTTTGCTCGATGCACCCTCTTCCGATTACTCTGGCCTTGGAGTTGTCACCAAATGAGACTGAGGCTCCTCAGAACTTGTGAAGTTATGAGAAGATCTCTTTATCTCCTGTCATGTGACCTGAGCATCCACTGTCTAAGATCCATTCTTTGAGTTTTCTTGATAATCTTCTTTCTGGACCCTGTTCCTGGTTTCCTGTGGCAGCTAGAGCTGATTCTCATGTCTGCTCTTCATTGATGTCTGCCATGAACACCATTAAAACATCCTCTTCATCTTCTGATGAGTAGTTTTCACCGTCATAATCTGGGATGTCTGGTAGTTCTGTCCTTGTCAGCAACGCTTTGGTGACCGCCTTCGATGCACGTCTTTCGAACAGCTTCTTCAGTCGTTCCCTCTCTTCTGGATCTACCATTGGGCATTCGAACTTTAGGTGATCAGGGGAATTGCCCTCGTAGCATGTTCTTGGTGCTCTCTTGCTATTTTTGTTGTCTGTTGGTTGAGTCTGTTGGAGATAGTGCTGAAGAAAATCCCACATTTCTTTGGAGAAGGAAGCAATGGAAGTCTGTTAGGAATATTGTTAGATATTATAAAACCCCTTCTGTTGTAATTAATTCATAGTCATAGTTTGATATGTTTTTGTGCATCAAAGCTCTAGCAACTCAGTATCGAGTCGATTGTAAAAGTCCTGTATAGGAATTCATACTCGAGTTGTAATAGAATTAGAAAAGAAAAAGAATCAAGGATGCAGAAGGAGTCAGCAGACTTGACGAATTGCTGAAGACTGCTAAAAGAAGAAAAAGGCCAGCAATGCGGAGGAACGCTACAAGAATGCTGAAGAAGTAACTCCAGCAGAATCCGAAGGTCTTAGCTCAAACTGCTGATATACCCGAAGCGTGCCAGCGGCCAGCAAACAACAATCAGCAGTCAAGAGAAGTTACAGAGTCGTGAATCAGACGGATCTAAATCACAAGAAAACCCGACAAATCAGAGGATAGAACAATCATCATACACAAAGGACAGTTCAGATCTACAACAAAAGATCCGTTCTGACAGAGACGGCTATAAATAGAAGCTACGCCAATCAGAGACGAGGAGACTTGAAGAGACTCTGTCCACTGCAGAAAAAGGAAGAACACAGATAGGCGAACAATGCCTTTGAGTCTAACGGATAAGATTCAAACAGCCGTTTGAATCTTCACCTATAAATAGGTGTCATCCTTATTTGATTCAAAGGTTAGCGAATTTCTACATACAGAAAAAAAAAGAGATCAAATATACTCTCTTCATTACGCGAACTCATCCGAGCTAAGTTCTTGTTGGTCCAAGATCACAGTACGTATGAAATGCAGCGAAAGTATTAAGACAGTTAATTGCACTCTTAAACGCAGGCGGTTCAGTTCTAATTTAACACAGTTTTTAAGTGAAAGTTATAAAAACGACAGTTTGTGTTTGTCAGCAGATTAGGTTACCAGTTTTACAGTTATGAACAGTTAACAGTTATACACTTCAACACTTTTAGACAAGTGTTGAAGGTTTCAAGAACAAATGAAAACTGTATGATGCGTATAGTAAAGAAAACTGTAAATGAGGCAGGATACTTATAGTGGTTCGGAGCCTTAAGTCCTACGTCCACTCTTCGGATATCAGATCCGGTAATTCACTAAGTAATGAAGATACAATCCTCACGATCTATAGCCAAATGTTGTAGAGACCTCCGTCCACAGCAGAATGGATCACTCGCCCAGGCTATTGTTCTTCACTCCTTCTTCATTTCCTCGAAGCCAGGCAACTCCTCGAAGTCTCCACGGAACTGGCAGTCGTTGGAGATGGACTGAGGACAAACCTCCCTTTTTCTTCTCCGGTGGGTTGGATGGTTGAGTTCTTCCCAGAACGTTTGCTGGTTGGCTGTTGCCCGTAATAACCTTCTCTTCCTCAGAAAATCAGGCTGCTGTGTTCTTACTTGAAAAGTAAGAACACCAAGAAAGTAGATTAAGTCGAAAGACTTAATCCTCGTGTACACATGGTCACACGGTGAATCTCGAAAGATTCCTTAAGTAATAATACCTCGTGTTTAATAAATGAACCACGAAAATACTGCCGTTCGGTTGAAAGTATTCAACATGTCAGTTTTGAATTCGGCAGAGTGACGACAAGGTTTTCAAATGCTCGATTGATCTGTATGTCGTATGTTCTTCGTGTGTATTGTCTCTGATCCTCCTGCTATTTATAGTTGGAGATTTGAAAATAGCTGGTAGAGACATTTTGAAGGATGTCCAATCAGTGTCCATCCTTCTCTGTAAAGTAGACCTGCTCCTCGCCTTTTCTGAAACACTGCCATGCTTTTTGCAGGGCAGTTTGTACTTGATGTGTCAGACACCGAACAACATTGTATGCCAGTCGTAACTGAGTGTTTCTTCGTCTCTTATCATTGACTTCTTTTATGTTCTTTTATGACTGATCGGCATCTTGCTGTTCACGTATTCCTTTGACGCGAAACTGTCCTGGTCTGAAACTGTGAGCATCTCTCGATAGTTTCTTTATGAAAACTGTGTCCACAGTTTTCTTTGATATACAAACCTTGACAGGTGAAAAACTGTCTTCACAGTTTTTCGTGTCCGTTACTCTGCTCGGTTTTTCTCGTCCTTTATCCTTGACAGTTTTCTTGTCTAGACGGCTTCTTCTTCAAAAACTGTTCCACAGTTTTTGACAGTGCTCTTCTCCTAGACTATTACAACTCGATCATCCTATTCAAGGATTACATGAGGTAATAACTCTAAGGCCTAGACTTTGGTATACAGTTTTGACACATCAAAACATCAATTTAAAGGTGGGATTTCTACATCAACACCTAACAATTTTCCCCTTTTTGATGTTGTCAAAACCATACCTCTAAGTCTATCTAAGTCGGCAAGAAGACGCAGTTGATCTGAGTTTACAAGGTTTGTCAATCTAACACTACTAAGAACTGTGCTTCTTCTGCACTCAACCTACTCTAATTGATCTTCCCCCTGAACGGGAGAGAATTTCTCGATTAATATAAATTAATTTAGAGTGATAAGAGAAAAAGGATTGCTGATCACACTGGAATGTGTGAATTCAGCCAGTCAAGTAGTTGTCTTCAAACCAACAGTTTTTCACTTTTCACTATGTGTGTTCAATTACAAGTACATGAAAAGTTTTAAAACTGCGGTAATAAAAGAAGACATAAACCAATCAATTCAGCTTAACAGAACTACTCCTTTTGCTTGTCTTGATCCTTGTCCTTCTCCTTTTCTAGATTTGAGGAATCTGCGTCCTTTGGCTTTGAGGAAGTTGCGACAGAAGTGGAGAGTCCAGCTTGCGCCTTAAGAGTTGCGGTCACTTCCATGATGAGTTTCAAATCTTGTTTTCTTGAAGCCCTTATTGCTTCCAATTGCAATCTTATCTCTTCATCCCGCTATCTCTGCTCTTCTTCTCGCCTTCTCTGTTCCTTGTCTCGCCTTCTCTGTTCCTCGTCTCGCCTTTTCAATTCCTCGTCTCGCCTTTCCATCAATTTCAACTGCAGCTTCAAAGTCTTGTTCTTTGGAAGCCCTTATTGCTTCCAATTGCAATCTTATCTCTTCATCCTGCAATCTCTGCTCTTCTTCTCGCCTTCTCTGTTCCTCGTCTCGCCTTCTCTGTTCCTCGTCTCGCCTTTTCTGTTCCTTGTCTCGCCTTTCCATCAATTTCAACTACAGCTTCAAAGTTTCATCTCTTCTCTCTTCCCCCTTTTTTGACAATATCAAAAATAGTAATGATCCTCTGATCCATCTCCTGTCTCAGAACATCAAGGGATAGATGAGGTGCAGCCACAGAGATGGGGTCGGGAGATAATGTTTCTTCATGTGCAACCAGTGCTCTTGAGTTTCCACGGGTTTGACTCTGAGATGTAGCAGTAGATAGCTCGGGTTGAGGATGAGCTCTGCTGGTTGCTTCCTCTTCTTCTTTTTGCTTTGCTGCTGCTGCTGCGTCATTTCTTGCGTTTTCGGCAGCGGCCTCTTCTTCTTTTCTAATGGCTTCAGCAGCTGCTGCTTCTTCCTCTTTTCTTCTCAGTTCAGCTACTGCTTCTTCTTCTTGTTTTCTCTTTAGTTCAGCAGCTTTCTCGGCTTCTTGTTTCTGTTGTTCTTCCTTAAGTCTTTGTTGCTCAGCTTCGCATTCTAATTGTTGGATCTTTTCTTCTTCTTTACGAATTTTCTGAGCTTTCTGGATAGAACATTCTTCAGTAGATTTGATTCTGAATAACCGCTGAAACTGCCGCTGAAACTGTTGTTGAAGAAGCAATTTCACTTGTCGTTGACGAACGAGCTCGACAGCTTTCTCAGCAGTTTCTGTGAGAGTTATTGCACAAGAGAGTACTATAGCTTGAGCCAGGGCTTCTTCATCTTCTTTTCTGAGCTGTTTTTCTAGCTCCATTTATTCTTCCTTTTCAAGCTGGGAGAGACGTGTCCTGAACATTTGTTCCTTTTCATTTAACTTTTGTCGCTGTTTATTCTGTTTCTCAAGGGCAGCGTGATATTCAATGATCTTTCTTCTGATGGTTTCTAGATTCGATGCTTCTTTGTTTATAGCAGTCTCCTGTTGAAAGTCACTTTGATCAGTTCCCCCTAAATTCAAGAAGGGAATGTTCTCTTGTTCTGCTTCCTTAAATGATTCTTCTTCCTCATCGGAATCTTCAGAGGTGGTCCTGCCATCCTCAGGTTGTTCTGATCCTTGAGATGTTGTTCTCTCAGAATCAGATGATGAGGTGCATGTCATCTTTTCAAGATCTACATGCTTATCTGTTGTGTAGATTCCAAGTCCCTCAAGCTGAAGGTGTTCTATATCGTTAGCAGACATGTGCTCTGGGTTCAGAACAGTGTCTGGTGGATTGGAGGATTGACCAGCCCCTTCAAGTGTAGCAACGAATTCCAGTTTCTTGGCAACAGTCCTCATTGATTTTCCATGATCCGTCTTCTTTCTCTTCTTACTTTGAGGACGTTCACTGACGGTTTGTTAATTTTTCACCGCTTGTTGTGAACCTTCTCCAGAATTTATCTCTGTTTGTTTCCTCTTATTCCTTTTTCGTCTTTGTTCATGCTTTTGAGCTGAGTTGCCAGTTATCTTAGGTTTCTTGAGACCCTCGACAGTTCGAACTATCAGAATGGCAGCGAGGCTCTCAGTTGTCTCAGCATCTACTTCCTTGTTGCCAAAATTGTCATGCCTTTCATCATCACCATGATTTCCACCGTCATTTCCTTCATCTCTTTGAATCAAACGGTAGACTGGATCCTTTGGTGGAATGAAATCGGAAGGTAACAGGTCTTCTCCCTCATCACATAGACCTAAAATACTCTCAAGAAGGTATCTAACCTTCAAACCAAAACTGACACTTGAAGAAAACTTGCCATCCTTTTGGATACTCTTGTTTTTCTTCGCATTTTCCAGCAATCACGCAAAGATATATTCTGCCCAATTTCCTCCAGGGCAGTCATCAAGAACCATCATCAAGGCATATTTGGGATTGTTTAACTCAGATAAGGATCCAATGCCACAATAGATCATCGTCAGTGCGATCTTACTAAGTGTCTTATAGAACGGGTTCAGTTCAGATACCTTGGTGGCGGGTCTGAATTTTTCTTTAATCTCTGGCTTCTTCCACTTCAACCAATGATTCTTCATTGCCTCTTTATCATCATGAGGATTGCTGGCGATGTGGACTCCTTTCTTGGGTAGATGAAGGTGTTTGGCGACGAGATCTGGATCAACCCTTATATCTTGCGATGCAACACTCGTCTGGAAGAACTTATCATGTTTATCAAATATTGCATTCTCGTAGAACTCTGCTACATGATTTGGGTTGAATCTTCGGGGACTAGCAGTCAAGAACTGCGGTAGATTCTCCTTTATGAGCTTCGTGGCAATCTCTTTAGCAATCGCCTCATATGATGTGATTGAGGCGAAATTCCTCCAATTTAGAATTTTCTCTTTTACGACTTGCGATGCCCTGTGCTATTGGTCGGTGAGGCCGAAGTCGTCAACTATTTGAAATAAATCATCTTGTGATGTCTCCTCAATGTCTATGATCGGTTCAGGGTTATCGGAGGTGCTGGTACCCTGGATTTGAGTCTTCTCTTTCGGCATTATTGGGAGATAGAATGTGGATGACTTGCAGAGGGTAGGGTGTTCAAGTGAGAATGTCGAAGATAATGACAAAAAGGGTTTAAGAGATTTTGGTGATCGATCATCTAACAAAATCATTGGCTGAGATTAAAACTCCTTTTGCATTAAATGACTGAGATAGATGCTGACGTAGGCTGTTCACATCGTCTGGCATGTCGTGCAGTAGAGCATGGGAGGGTCGACGTAGCTCCGAGTAATATGCCGTTGAGCTGTCTGTATTTAATGCGCCGTGCAGCCAAAAACTTCGTCGAATTCAAAAATTCGCGCCTTTGACTAAGGCAGTTTTCTCTATCCCATATCTTCATAAAACTGCTTAAGGTAGTTCAAAACTATCCTTTTAACGAAAGACTGAGTAGCTGTATCTCTTAGTTGCCAGTTAGAAACTGTCTTCTCTTTCAAAAGATAGCACTGTGACTTTGACAATTTCTTCGCGCAGTTTCCAATCAGTTCTTTGAACTCCGTTCATAGACCTTAATGTGAAGTCTGGGAATCGGTATTATTGTGATTTTGACCCCTTTACTGACTCTGAGTTCATAGCCTTCTGAACTAATACCCATATATCCCCTTTGTATGGCTCGATGCGGTTGGTGAGCATTGAATGCTGATTCATCAATTTCTAGCTCTGAACAGTGAGGAGTCGTATCCGGCATTTAAGTGATTTGCTACCTTTTCAATTGATGCACAAAATCGCCTATAAATGTCCCTTTTTTGAGGTCGGAAATCCACACGATCAATCTTCTTTTAGAAATCCAAAATACATTGATCTTCCAGAAATATGTCTTCCTCATCTTCTTCTTCTTCTCCTTTTAATCTTTCAAGGGAAATGAGAAAGATTTCCATCCAGAGGAACAAGATTCTGGATGAGAAGAGACTTGGTGCACGGTACTGGAGAATTACAGAAGTTCATGTCGGAGTGATGGAAAACTTCAGGGCACATGATCTTGAGCGTTTTGTAACAATAACACCTAATTCCTTCCATGCAGATGTTCTCAAGTTGTTAACTTACAATGCCAAGGTCTCCGATGAGGAGATATACTGCAACATCAATGGGGAGGAATTCTTCTGGTCAGCTGATTATTTTGCAGATGTGTTCGAGCTTTCCCGGAGTGGAACGTCGGTTTTGCAGTATCGTTGGGAGGAGATGGCACTGGAATGGTAAGCTTGGCAGGATTGGAGAGTGTGGGACATTGATTTCCTTCCAACTGTATCGAGTGGATTTCTCATGCCGCGTTACAGAGTATCCTACGATGTCATTAACCAGATGGTGGTCTGTAATTCTCCTGATGAAACTGACTTCTTGCCGTCTGTCTGGAAGGCCATGTTGGCGTTTGAGGACCAAGCTTTGGTGGACTGGGCAGGGTTCATCTTTGATCGCCTGAGGAGCGCCCTGCTGAAACAGCCTGAAACCACTGTCCCCTATGGCATGCAGCTGAGCTGGCTCCTTGAGAGACAGATTCCATACTCGAAGGAAGGTCCTTCGAATCTAGTTGGATCTGACTACTATCCCACTAGATGGATGCCCACCCCTTGAAAAACTGAACTGATGTATTTTGCCCTTTTTCCTTTTTGTATATGTACTCCGCACCATTTTTTGTCATCAACGAATGGTTTGCCCTGTATCTTTAAGATTTTCTGCACAGGCTGTATTTTCGTACCTCTATCTTCTGACAATCTCGATGACATACGCCTGTTACCTTTGAACTGTCGAACACATGTCCAAATTTAGCTCGCACACGGCAGTTGTCAGCAATTAATGATGACGTTTCAGATTCTGAATATAAGTCGTGGAACGTTGTGTCTTCCGGGAATGTCATTCCAAGCATTTAAATGAATAGACATCATCTCGAATGTCGCACAATTTCGTCCATAAATACTCCTTCTTCAAGACATTCACCAACCGTCATCTCACAGATCCTTGAGAATTATATAAACTTCACTCATCAAATAATATGTTTTCTGTGGATAATATCTCCATCGATCAGAACAAGATCTTTCATAGGCATGGGTTGGAGGTCTATTATTGGAATGACCCTCAGTTGTACAGCGAGGTAACGAAGGGTTTGAGAGCCAATGGTCTTGAGAAGTTTGTGATCCAAAGGCCTTTCAAATTCCAGGAGAGTACGCTGAAGGTGTTAGCCCACACCAGCTATGTTTTGGAGGAGAATGAAATCTTTGGCAACATCAACGGCCGACAGATTTGCTGGTCTCCTGAGTCCTTTTTCATCGACTTTGGACTCCCTCGAGGTCGTACACCAGTCATAAACTGCGTCAACCATGAAACGGTGCCTGAATGGTCTGCTTGGCACAGATGGAGGGGTGCTGATGTCGATTTCCACCCGACGGTCTCATCATGTTGGCTGATGCCTCGATATCGAGTGACTTTCGACATTATCAATCATATGATTGTTAAAAACCTTTCTCAGACAGGGACTTCTCTCCGTCTGTCTGGAAGGCAATGATGGCCTTTGTTGAAGAAGAGGAGGTTGACTGGGCTACCTATGTCTTCAACCAGGTGCGGGATGCCTTAGAGCATCTGCCTGACATCCCAGTTCCTTACGGGATGCAACTGAGCTGGCTTCTGGAGCAGGAAATTCCGTCCCTTGTCCAAGGCTGGACCGACATCAAGGACTCCGACTTCTATCCTCCAAGGCCTCGTCCCTCTCGCTGACTGGAATCAACTTTTTATTTCTTTGTACATTTTAACATTTCTGCTGCTGTAATGTACTCCTTTTGAATGAAATGAAATCGTTTTAACTTTCAAGTCTTGAATCATAGATCTTGATAACATAGCTTCCTTAGTTGTACACGTCATACAGTTGGATATGGTGCAGTTGTGAACTCTTTATTTCCTGAACTCCTTCTTTTGGAGTTAATGTAAGATCTGGCATATCATAACCGTACATACACGGTTTAACTAAACATTGAGTCTACACCTTTAGACTTCTGTAGTCTTTGCCTTCATGTCCATTCTGGAGTGGTTTGACACAGTAGATGGCATTTAATTCTGACTCATCGATCGTTGTACAGAGATCTTCTATATATACCTCTGTCATGTAGCAATATATGTCACCTCATATCAGCATTTGCTTCTTTGCTCCATGCATTATCTTTGAAGGAAATGATTCTCCACCTAACATCGTGGAAGAGTTTGAGAGGATTTCCATCCAGAGGAACAAAATTCTGGATTTATGTGGCTTCCATCGACAAAACTGGAGAACTCCCGACGTCTTTAATGAGGTGATGGAAAAACTGCAGGCCAACCGTCTTGAAAGCTTTGTGATCAAAGAACCTCATTCCTTCCATTAGGATTTATTGAAGGTGCTTGCATATAATCCCACTATCACAGAGAAAGAGATTTACTTCAATCTTAATGGAGAGGAGTTCTTTCTGTCTGCTGACTATCTCGCTGTCGAATTCGGGCATAGACGGAATGGCATCCTTATCTCAAGGATGACACGGCACCTGAGTGGTCAGCGTGGCAGCGGTGGAGGGTAGCAGGGATTGGGTTCCATCCATCCGTGACTAGCGAGTTCCTCAAGCCGCGCTATAGAGCGACTTTTAACATTCTTAACCAGATGGTGGTTGGCAACACCCTTCTGGATACAGACTTCTCGCCGCTAGTCTGGAAAGCGATGATGGCATTTGAGACCCAGGAAGAAGTAGACTGGGCAGCTTTCATCTTTGACCACCTGATGATGGCCTTTCGGAATCTGCCTGAGGTCGCCGTCCCATACGGCATGCAACTAAGCTGGCTCATTGAAAAGAGGATCCCCCTCTTTACTGAAGATGGGTCCAAACTGGTTGCCATAGACTACTACCCATCAAGATGTGTGTCCACCCGCTTTCTGTAAATATAGATTCCTTATGTATTGCTTGAACATTGTATCCTCCTCTTTACTTAATGAAGTAGTCTTTTTCTCTTTGACTTTAAACAAACTGCGATGACTTAATTAGTAAGCTTGTCAACTTTTACACGCTCAGTTTGGCAGTTTCGCACCAATCAATTTTCATCTCCTTCTCTTGAGATTTCATCAAACTCTAGAAGACCTAGTTTGATGCATAGCTCTTTGAATCGAGCCTCAGGTAGCGATTTGGTGAAGATATCCGCTAACTGGTCTTCAGTTCTAATATATTCCACCGAGATATCCTCCTTCTCAACATGATCTCGAATGAAATGATGACGAATATCAATGTGCTTCGTCCTGGAGTGTAGAACTGGATTCTTTGAAATAGAAACTGCACTGTTGTTATCACAGTAAATAGGAACACATCCAGTGTCTATCCCATAATCCTTAAGCTGCTGCTTTATCCAAAGCACTTGAGCACAACAGCTGGCTGCTGCTACATATTCAGCCTTAGTGGTTGATGTAGCCACCGAATGTTGCTTCTTGCTGAACCAGCTAATCAGTTTATGACCTAAAAACTGACATGTTCCACTTGTGCTCTTTCTATCAATTCTGCAGCCTCCAAAATCTGAATCAGAGAATCCATTCAGCATGATTTCATCAGTTTTGGGATATCAGATACCTAAAGACTCAGTCTTCTTAAGTTATCTCACGATTCTCTTAGCTGTTTCCATGTGGGACTTCTTAGGATTCGCCTGGAATCTTGCACATACTCCCACAGCATAAGATATATCGGGTCAACTGACAGTTAGATATAGTAGAGACCTAATTATTCCTCTATAAGTAGTTGGATCGATAGGTTCTCCTTCTTCATCGAGAGAGATCTGAGAACTGGTGCTCATAGGAATCCTTAGAGACTTCGTCTTCTCAGGACAGAATTTGTTGATTAAGTCTTGAGTATACTTCTTCTGACTTATAAAATCCCTTCGTCAGAATGATCAACTTGCAAACCAAGAAAATATGTCATCTTGTCCATCATACTCATTTGAAATTTATTCTGCATCAATTGGGCAAACTTTTCACATAACTTGGTGTTTTTGCTGCCGAAGATGATGTCGTCTACATAGATCTGAACAAGCAGGATGTCCTCTCCGTCCTTTATCTTAAACAAGGTTCGGTCGATCGCACCCTTTTCAAATCCATTCTTGAGCAGAAACTGAGAGAGAGTTTCATACCATGCTCTAGGTGCTTGCTTCAATCCATATAAGGCTTTCCTTAGCTTGTAGACTTAGTTTCCTTGCTCGAAACCTGGGGGCTGTTCAACATAGACCTCTTCTTTTAATTCGCCATTAAGGAAGGCACTCTTCACATCCATTTGAAGAACTGTGAAGTTGTGGTAAGCTGCGTACGCCAAGAATAGACGAATAGCTTCCAGTCTGGCAACTGGTGCGAATGTCTCATCAAAGTCTATCCCTTCGCATTGTGCGTACCCCTTAGCAACCAGTCTTGCTTTATTTTGAACGATGGTACCGGTCTCATCTCTTTTATTCTTGAAGACCCACTTGGTACCAATCACGGACTGATGTGTAGGTCGATCCACTAGATACCACACATTGTTCCGAGTGAACTCATTTAGCTCTTCTTGCATCTCATTTATCCAGTCAGTTGATTGAAGAGCTTCTGCAATCTTCACAGGTTCGATCTGAGATAAGAAGCAAAACATCAATGCGGTGCCTTGTCTGGTTCGAACAGGATTTCCAATATCATCCAGGATGGCTTCAGTTGGATGATCTCTTAGCCAACTAGGCTTCTTCACAGGTACGGCTTCAGCACTAGCAGCTGGATTCTCAGAAGCTCCTTGTTCAGGAACTGCTTCATCTCCTTGTTCTGGAACAACATTCTAATCAGCATCTGGATTCTGAATTGCAGTTAGCTCGACAGTTGGAGCTACTTCCTTGGCTTCTTTCCACTTTGATCTTCGATGTTAATGAACTTTAAGGCCTCAGGAATGACATTAGCATCATTGGCCCTCTCGACTGCTTGGGGTTCAGCCGAGGCGACTTGAGTCTCGGAGATATCATTCATAGATCTAGTCAGAGGAACTGTTTGATTATGATCAAGATCAGTTCTAGGTTCCTCATTGACATCCTTGATCTCATGATTTTCCAGACCCAGTTCTTGAAGTGTCCTGCGCACTAGAGTAGCTTCATAAAAAACAACATGTCATGTTATTTCCACAAGCTGGGTTGTCTTATTGAATACCCTATATCCCTTATATGAAGGATGTCCATACCCAAGGAACACTCCTTCATCAGCCTTAGGGCTGAGAGTATTCAACTTAGATTTCCCATTATTGTGAATATAACATGGAGAGCCGAAAGCACGAAGATGAGCTATAGAGGGCTTACGACCATTATAGATCTTGTAGGGAGTCTTGTGCAGTTGCGTGTTGAATGCACTTCGATTTTGCGTGTAGCAAGTTGTCATCAAGGCTTCTCCCCAAAATCTTTTTCCAAGGTCGGTCTCGACCATCATGTTCCTTACTGCTTCTTTGAGTGTTCTGTTCCTCCGCTCAGCAAGACCTTTTTGTTGAGGCGTTCTTGGAGTAGACTTCTCATGCCCGATTCCTATTTCAGTGCAGAAGTCCATGAGGGGTCCAACAAAACTCTGTTCCATTATCGGACCTTATCCTCTTAAATGTCACCCCTTTGCCATTTTGAAGATGGGTAATCAAATCTGGCAGCTGAATTTTGACTTCGTCTTTGGTTTTGAGCAGTACCACCCACGTATATCTTGAGTAGTTATCAACAACTACTAATGTATACCTTCTTCCTCCAATTGTGGGTGGAGTAACTGGACCAAACAAATCCATGTGGAGTAGTTCCAAGATTCGTTTCGTGCTGCTGTAACTGGCCTGTTCTTGAAAGGGGCTCTTATCTGTTTCCCGAGCTGGCAGGCTTTACAGACTCTTTCTTTCTGGAACTTCTTCTGTGGCAGTCCTTCAACTAAATTATGCATCGCCAAATGTCTGATTGAGTTGAAGTTCAAGTGACTTAGTCTTTTGTGCCACAGCCAGTTTACTCCTTCTGAGGAACTGTGCACCAGGAGGCAGGTTCCCCCTTCTCCACTGGACCAATCAACAATGTAAAGACCTCCTTTCCTGATTCCTCTGATCATGGCCCTGTGAGTCATCTTGTCTATGATGTGGCATTCTGATTCTTCAAAGCTGACGATATAGCCACTCTCACTCAGTTGGCTTATACTTAGAAGATTGTGTTTCAGATTGGTGACTAAGGACACGTTCTGAATGATGATTCCTTTGTGCTCCACGCATCCTTTTCCAATCACTTGTCCATTGGCCTTGTTCCCAAAAGTGACAGATGCTCCTTCATACATCACAAGATTCTTGATTAAATCCTTTTCTCCTGTCATATGTGCCGAGCACCCGCTATCTAATATCCATGTCTTTGCTTTCTTTTGAGAACACGGTCCCTGCAAGACAGAAAATTTATTTAGGTCCCCGTATCCTTTCGGGTCCTGGAAAGTCAGTTTTCTGGATCCAACCTTTTGGTATCCACACCTGTTTCACTCTTACAGTTCGTGAAACTAAATCACTCTTTGGTGATTTATCAACCTTTCTTCTAAAGTAATATATGTTGTTTGAGTGCATGTTATGAAAAGTTGTGATGTGTGAACTCTTCCTGAAACGATTGTTCTGGAAAGAGTCTCGAGAAACTGTTCTCGGGTGAATAGCCTTCATAGTCTTTTGAGAGTAAAACTGTCTCGACTCAAGCCTCGAATAAGTGTTCCTCCTATTCGGATATCTGTTATAACGAACCTGAGTTCTATCATAACTTCTCGGATTATTATCCGATTGTCGAACTGACTTCCTTGCAACATTTACATGTTGCTTAGTCGTTCTTGTTGGTAAAACTGGATTCCTTGCATAAGAAACATTACGCTTATCCAGTTTAGAGGGTAGGTCAGTTTTCCTCTCGACAGTTTGCTTGTACAGTTTACGAACTGTGTTAGCTCTCTGTTGAGGTGCCAATTTCGGGTCAGTTTTTGACCAACATTTGGTCTTGACATTTTGCTTAACTGGTTTTTTGGAATTGACCTTTCCATTCTCCAACACAGAACCTGAACTGAGTTTTGCCTTGACAAAGCCTAAAAATGTTTTCTCAGTTCCTGAAATGGATGTATAATTGCTCAAAACTTCCTTTTCATTATGACACTCCATAAATCCAAGTCCGAATTTGTCGGTTGGTGGTTTTTGAGCATTCAAAATCTCTTTTAATTTTCTTGAGCTCTTTTTAAATCAACAGTCACACTTAGTAGGCTCAAGTATCTTTAAGGAATCACACTCTTTTGAAACATTTTCGAAATCTTTAAGAATCTTAAAATGTTTTTCTTTGAGATTTTCCAGTTCCTCACTGAGTGACCTTGTTCTTTCGACTTCATCGGTCAAAGCTGAAATTTCTGATTTCAATGAGGCATTTTAACTAACGAATGTATCTTTAATCTCATGAAATCTCTCAAATTCTTTTACGATTTTTTCAAGAGAAACGTCCTCTGAACTTGAGTGACAAGGTTTAGAGTTTTCTTCAAAACATGTAGATGCACTAGATGAGGGTAGATGAGCAGTTACCACTATTTCGCAGTTTGAAGCGCTGTCTTCTCCATCGGTAACATCTCCATCAATAGCTGCCATGAAGGCAAGAAGTGCTCCTCATCATTCTCATCCTTAGACGTGTAGTAGCCATCATCATGGTCTGGTACGTCTGGCACTTCAGTTCTGGTGAGCATTGCTTGGGCCATAGCTTTAGATGCTCTCCTTTCAAACAGCTTCTTCAATATGTCTCTCTCCTCCTAAGAAACTAGAGGACATTCGTACTTCAGATGATCTGGAGAGTTGCATTCATAGCATGTGCGTGGCTCTCTCTTTGTGAACTTTTGCTCACTGGACTGAGCTTCCTTTCCTTTTCCTTTAGCTTTCTCGAGAAGTATGGCCAGGTTCCTCATCTGTTCCTCTAGTTTGGCAACTGACAGTTCAGTTTCCTTCTTCTGATCTGAGGTGGAGGCATCCTTCGCTGGTGAGGATTGATAGACAGTTTTATCGAATTTAACTAGCCTCTTTGGTCGTCTTTGGAAGTCTCTCTTTACGAAGAATGCTGCATCACCATCAGCTGCTGAATTTGGGGTTCTAACACTTCATTCCTGTTCACCATCTGAATATCCCATTCATGGGCTTGGAGTTCGGTGAACAGCTCTTTGGTTGATATTTTCGAGAGATCCATGGTCTTCAAGCTGGTGGTCTTGACAAACCAGTCTTCCGTCGGCATTCTCGAGAGAATTTTGGCATTCATGTAAGCCACTTTTTCTTCTCTTCAAAGATTTTTCATTTCGTTGACAATAGCGTTAAACCTTGCTTCCATCGATTTGATTGTTTCGCCAGGTAGCATCTAGAAGGATTCATATTTCTCAACCACGACCTGTTTCTTATTGCGTTTCATCGCTTCTGTTTCTCTTGTGAGCTCGTTGATCCAATCCCAAAGTTCTTTGGCAGTGTTGTTCTCTATGGCTGCATCCATGAGAGATTCTGGAAGGGATTGTATGATCATTTCTTGTGCGGTGAGATCAACCTGATGACGTTTCTTGTCTTCAAGTGTCCAATCCTCCAGTGGTTTATCTATCATTTCGACACCACTTGGACCATCTGTTCCTGCGAGCTGGACTTTAGGAATCTAGATCTTCAGAGGTCCATTCTTCAGAACTTCTTCCATCTCTGGATGCTGAGCTCTCAGTTGGATGAGGCACCTCTTCTTCCATACTTCGAACTTCTCCGGGTTGTACTTGGGAAGGCTTGGATAACTCATCATTATCTTGAGATAACCTGCTCGCTAATCACACTTAACAAACAATTAAGAGTGCAAGAAAGTACGGATCCGGTCCTAAGCGACTCAAAACAGGACAGTCTAGAAAGACCGACCTGCTCTGATACCACTTGTTGGTCCCAGATCAGAGTACGTATGAAGTGCAGCGGAAGTATTAAGACAGTTAATTGCACTCTTAAATGCAGGCAGTTCAGTTCTAATTTAACACAGTTTTTAAGTGACAGTTATAAAAACGACAGTTTGTGTTGGTCAGCATATTAGGTTACCAGTTTTACAGTTATGAACAGTTAACAGTTATACACATTAACACTTTTAGACAAGTGTTGAAGGTTTCAAGAACAAATGAAAACTGTATGATTCGTATAGTAAAGAAAATTGTAAATGAGGCAGGATATTTATAGTGGTTCGGAGCCTTAAGTCCTACATCCACTCTTCGGATATCTGATCTGGTAATTCACTAAGTAATAAAGATACAATCCTCACGATCTATAGCCAAATGCTGTAGAGACCTCCGTCCACAGCAGAATGGATCACTCGCCCAGGCTGTTGTTCTTCACTCCTTCAGTTCCTCGAAGCCAGGCAACTCCTCGAAGTCTCCTCGGAACTGGCAGTCGTTGGAGATGGACTGAGGACAAACCTCCCTTTTCCTTCTCCAGTGGGTTGGATGGTTGAGTACTTCCTAGAACGTTTGTTGGTTGGCTGTTGCCCGTAATAACCTTCTCTTCCTCAGAAAATCAGGTTGCTGTGTTCTTACTTGAAAAGTAAGAACACCAAGAAAGTAGATTAAGTCGAAAGACTTAATCCTCGTGTACACAGGGTCACACGGTGAATCTCGAAAGATTCTTTAAGCAATAATGCCTCGTGTTCAATAAATGAACCACAAAAATACTATCGTTCAGTTGAAAGTATTTAACGTGTTAGTTTTGAATTCGGCAGAGTGACGGCAAGGTTTTCAAATGCTCGATTGATCTGTATGTCGTATGTTCTTCGTGTGTATTATCTCTGATCCTCCTTTTATTTCTAGTTGGAGATTTGAAAATAGCCGGTATAGACATTTCGAAGGATGTCCAATCAGTGTCCATCCTTCTCTGTAAAGTAGACCTGCTCCTCTGCCTTTTCTGAAACACTGCCATGCTTTTTGCAGGGCAGTTTGTACTTGATGTGTCAGACGCCAAACAACGTTGTATGCCAGTCGTAACTGAGTGTTTCTTCATCTCTTATCATTGACTTCTTTTATGTTCTTTTATGACTGATCGGCATCTTGATGTTCACGTATTTCTTTGATGCGAAACTGTCCTGGTCTGAAACTGTGAGCATCTCTCGACAGTTTCTTTATGAAAACTGTGTCCACAGTTTTGATATACAAACCTTGACAGGTGAAAAACTATCTTCACAGTTTTTCGTGTCCGTTACTCTGCTCAGTTTTTCTCGTTCTTTATCCTTGATAGGTTTCTCGTCTGGACGGACGGCTTCTTCTTCAAAAACTGTTCCACAGTTTTTGACAGTTCTCTTCTCCTAGACTATTACAACTCGATCATCCTATACAAGTATTACATGAGGTAATAACTCAAAGGCCTAGACTTTGGTATTCAGTTTTGACACATCAAAACATCAATTTAAAGGTGGGATTTCTACATCAACACCTAACAGTTCTTAATTGAAGCTTTCCCACAAGCTTTCATATCAGAAGCTCGAGACCTGCGAAGTTAAGCTTCAAGGTTATTTTGGGATTCTTTCTACTCTAGAAAGAATCTAGCAGTCACGATTGTTGTGCAAGAGTGATTCTTATGGGTATTGCCAACACAAGGATAGGTTCTGGGAAGAACTATAAAACTCCCAACAGTCGACGTCCAAGGAAAAGGGAGGTTTGTCCTCACTCTACGGAGTGACACCAGGTTGAAGATTGAAGACCGAGGTGCTTGAAGGTGCGCGCTGACCAGGCGGAGGAGCTGCTCAACGTTAGAGATTAGGTCTGACCTTGTACTCAATCTTTTAGTGAATTTTCAGTCAGAGGACTGAAGAGTGGACGTAGAACAGTTGTTCGAACCACAATAAAATCCTTGTGTCCTTACTGCTTTATCTTGTTATATTCTGCGCATACATTCATTTAAAACTCAACACATCAAGTGTTGTAGTATAATCTGCAAATTGAATTAACGAAGAATTGAGCTTATAACACATTTGAGAAACACTTGCTAAGTCGTGACCTTAGCAAGATAAGTGCAAGATCGTATTAATACTTCAGCTACATATAAAACACTCTGATCGGGGACCAACAAGTGGTATCAGAGCGGTTAGTCTTTACAGACTAGCTGCTTCTGAGTCGCTTAGGACCAGATCCATATTTTCCTTGCATATCTGTGTTTCTGTGTTTAGCTCAGGTTCAAGACAATGGTGCACAACACGAAGTTTGCAAAGTTCACTCCAGAAGCCTACTCTACCTGGAAAAAGAGGTCATTGATCACTGTGATGAATATCCATCCAGAAATGAAACAAGTGATTGAAAATGGACCAATCAAAATCCAAAAGGTAAAAACCAGGGTTGGAGAAGATGTTACAGGACCAGACGTAATGGTGGACAAGCCGTTTGAAGAATGGACTCCAGAAGAAAGAGTTTGTGGTCAACTGGATTACGTGGCCATGGATTTAATATTAGGTGCCTTGTCACCTACCCTAATGGCAGAGGCGTTGGAGTACGAGAATGCCAAAGAAATGTGGGATTTTCTTGGCACTCTAAGTAAAGAAACAGATCAGATGAAGATAAACAAGCTACAGCAATGGGTAGACAGGTATGAATCTTTTCAATTGATTCCAGGTGAAACCATCAAGGACATGGAGGCCAGATTCAACAACATTGTAGCTGAGTTAAAGAAACTGGGAAGAACGTACGAGCTTCCCGACATGAACTCAAAGATTCTCTCAAGACTGCCGAAGGAAGATTGGTTTGTCAAAGTGACCAGTCTGAAAGAGAAAGATCTGTCAGCAATTAGCACCAAAGACGTGTTTGCTCAACTGAAGGCCCATGAATGGGACATTACACAGATCAACATAAATGAAGTTGTTCGTGCTGCAGTTATCATTGAAGAACCAGTCGAGGATGCTGCATTCTTTGTGAAGAAAGACGGACAGAAGTGGAAAACAAAGAAACCATTCCATTCAGAACGACCAGCTCAGTCCAGTTCAACAAAGGAAATTACTTCCACCAGCGGATCTCAATTCAAAGAAGCAGAATGCTCTGTAAGCGAACTGGAAGAACAAATGAAGAGATTGCAAAGGCTGCTGTTGAAAGCCAAAGGAAAAAAGGAGGACTTTCTGCAAAGTCAACCAGAAGACAGCAAGAACGTCAAGAAAGCGCCAAGGACATGCTACGAATGTAATTCCCCGGATCACCTGAAGTTTGAATGCCCACCAGTAGATCCTGAAGAAAGGGAAAGACTGAGGAAGCTGTTCGGAAGGCGTGCATCGAAGGCTGTTACTAAAGCCTTATTGACAAGGACAGAACTACCAGACATCCCAGATTATGACGACGAGAGTTACTCATCAGAAGATGAAGAGGATGTTCTCATGGTGTTCATGGCAGATATCAATGAAGAGCAGACAGAGGAATCAGCTCTAGCTGCCACAGGAAACCAGGTAACAAACACTACTCTGTCTATTGCTTCTATTTTTGATAATATGCATGACACTGCTGATTCTTATTGCTCAGAATCAGATGAGATAACTGTAGAATATTTGCTGAAAGAGTTTTAAAAAATTCATGCATTAAAAGATATTTTAGTAAAAGAAAATTCTTCTCTGAAATCTCAGCTTTCTATTTTGACCAGTGAGATTGAGAAATCTAGGTCAGCAGACGAGGAACTTTTAAAGTTAAAAACAGAACTCTTCTCCTTAAATGAGAAACTTAACACTTTAAAACAGGAGAATGAAGTTCTGAATAGTAAGAGCTCCGTGTAAAATACGTGTTAATGCAAATTTTCAAAAAGCACGAGAGATTTGAATGACATTCTAAGTGTCCAAAGAAGCTCGAAGAACTTCGCTGGAATAGGTTTTCATAGAGAAAAGTCATGTGATGCTGAATCAAGTAAGACAAAGTAAATTATTTTTGTCCCAACAACTGGGAAGATTCAGCAAACTGCTAGGAAAGACAAGAGGGAAAATTCTAAGTCAATTTCTCAGCAGAAATGTTGGCAGACTACAACCCTCAGCTGACTGCTCAGCAAAGATTAAATTATTTATCTGCTGAGAAGAGGCTAGCAAAGTCAGGGTATGTAACCCAGCAGACTGTTCCATCTGCTAGGAATGTTCATACAAACCCTAGCAAGGCTAAGCAATCTACTAAGGTTGCAAGAAAGCCAGCTTACACTCCAAGTAGAAGGAACATCTACTTGAGGCCAGAGTCTAAACCAAATCAATTTCAAACGACAGTGATTGCTCGACACACCACTACACATTCCTATGTTGATTTAAGATATTATGCCAATAAGAACGGAAGGGTAGTGAGATGTGATGACAAGCGAAATGTAAAAATCACAAAAGTCTGGATTCCCAAAGGAATAATCCAGAAGACTAGTCCTGTAGGACCCGTAATTGATTGGGTACCAAAAATATAACTTCTTTGTTTTGCAGGAACAGGGTCCAGGAAGAAGAACCTCAAGAAAGCTCAAAAAATGGATCCTAGACAGTTGATGCTCAGGTCACATGACAGGAGATGAAGAGATTTTCACAGAGCTTCACAAGTTCAGAGGATCTTCAGTCTCATTTGGGGACAATTCCAAGGCTAGAGTAATTTGAAGAGGGTGCATCGAGCAAAATGGAATGCGAATAAACAACATTGCCCTCGTCGATAGTCTCAAGCACAATCTACTGAGCATCAGCCAGCTAAGTGAAAATGGATATATTGTTTCTTTCCTTGACACAGGTTGTGAAGTTGCTGATAGAACCACTGGAGAAGTAAAGCTTAGAGGAATCAGGAAAGGAGGATTCTACATCGCTGATTGGGAAAGTGGTCAGCAAGCATCATGCTTCATAGCATTCAGCAAGGAAGAGACAAACTGGCTATGGCACAAAAGGCTAACGCATCTAAACTTTAAGACTATCAATTATATTGCCAAGAATAACATTGTTGCAGGTCTACCTTAAGAAACCTTCAAGAAGGAAGGAATATGCAGAGCCTGTCAACAAGGAAAACAAGTCAAAGCGTCCTTCAGATCCAATCCGGAAAAGGCCACCTCAAACTGAATCCTTGAGCTGCTGCACATGAATTTATTCGGCCCGGTGACTCCACCCACTGTAGGTAACAAACAATATACCTTGGTTGTTATTGATGATTATTCTAGGTACACTTGGGTGAGGTTACTCAAAAGCAAACACGAGGTGAAGATTATCCTTCCGGAGCTGATAATCAGAGTTCAAAATGACAAAGAGCTCACGGTGAAAATGATAAGATCCGACAATGGTTAAGAATTCTGTAACAGAGCATTGATGGACTTCTGCACTGACGCTGGGGTAGGACATGAAAGGTCCACTGCAAGAACACCTCAGCAGAACGGCATGGCAGAAAGAAGAAACAGGACTCTCAAAGAGGCTGTGCGAACAATGCTTGCGGATACAGATCTGAGTCAAAGATATTGGGGAGAAGCTGCAATGAATGCTTGCTACACGCAGAACCGAAGCAGATTGAATCTTCGCTTCAACAAGACTCCCTACAAAATATATCATGGTTGTAAGCCTTCCTTAGCTCATCTTCGTGCTTTTGGTTCACCATGTTATATCCATAACAATGGGAAGTCGAAGTTAAGTACTTTCTCTCCCAAAGCTGACGAAGGAGTGTTCCTAGGATATGGACATCCATCTCACAAGGGATATAGAGTGCTTAACAAGACAACCAAACTTGTGGAAATAACATGCAATGTTATTTTTTATGAAGCTACTTTAGTGCGTAGGATCATGAGAAATCAAAGAGATGAGACTCATGAAACTAATGATGTCAATGGACCTTCGGGCTCGAATACTTCCGAAGCTGAACCGATTGATCCGACTAGGTTAATGAGTGAATCATCATCTCTACTGGAGACCTTGACTGATCAGACAACAATCAAGGGGGCCTGTGATACAACTGGTAATGCTGAGGCCACCATAAATTCTCTCAAAGAGCTTACATGTCAATAGGGAACTCAAAGAGATGAAGTCATTCAGCAAAAAGAAGATGCAGCTGAAGGTTCCCAGAATAGCAAGAGAACTACTGAAGACAACTCTGCTGAAGATAACCAGGAAGAGAATGCTGGAGATAAGAGTACTACATTAGCTGACACAAATCCACCAGATGATTAGACAGAAGACATACATTCAGCAGAAGACACTCCAACAAGCGTAGCAGACAGCTTGGAAGATCTACAGCTTGTTGATGTACCAGTCTCAGAAGAACCCATCGGAACGTCCAACAGTCAAGTCATTCCAGTAGAAGAGCTACAAAGACCAAAATGGCTGCTCAGAGACCATCCCACTGAAGCGATTCTAGGAGATATTGCAGATCTAATCCGAACCAGACACAGCGCCATGCTAGCCTGCTTCATATCGTAAGAGGAGCCTACCGAAGTAGCAGACGCACTCAAATCAGCTGACTGGATCAACACGATGCAAGAAGAACTATCAGAATTCTCAAGGAATCACGTATGGGATCTCGTCGATCGGCCGGCACATCAATCAGTGATAGGAACCAAATGGGTATTCAAGAATAAGCAAGATGAAAATGGACTCGTCGTTCGTAACAAAGCCAGACTAGTTGCTAAAGGATATGCACAGTGCGAATGAATAGACTTCGAAGAAACCTTTGCTCCGGTAGCTCGACTGGAAGCAATCAGGTTATTCCTAGCATATGCTGCCCATCATGGTTTTACTGTATTTTAGATGGACGTCAAGAGCACTTTCCTGAATGGCAAATTAAAGGAGGAAGTCTACGTGGAGCAACCTCCAGGATTTGAGCGCGGAAACAAGGTGTACAGACTAAGGAAAGCTCTCTACGGACTGAAGCAAGCCCCAAGAGCTTGGTATAAGACACTATCACAGTTTCTGCTGAAGAATGGATTCAGGAAAGGGAAGATCGACAGGACGTTATTCTTGATCAAAGATGTTGAAGACATTTTGCTCATTCAAATCTATGTGGATGACATCATATTTGGATCAAGAAATCTAAATCTCTGTGAGAAGTTTGCTCGACTTATGCAGACTAACTTCCAGATGAGTATGATGGGAAAGATGTCATATTTTCCAGGTCTGCAAGTTCAGCAATCCAGTGATGGGATTTTCATTCACCAGAAGAAGTATACCAAGGATCTCATCAGCAAATTCTATCTAGAAAAGACGAAAACACTGCGGACTCCCATGAGCACGGCATGTCAGATTTCAATGGATGAAGAAGGCAAATCCGTAGATCCCACAGCATATCGAGGAATAATTGGCTCTATGTTATATCTGACAGCCAGCGGACCAGACATTTCGTATGTTGTTGGCGTATGTGCTAGATATCAAGCAAATCCTAAGAAGTCGCACATAGAGTACGCACGAAGGATTGTCAGATATCTGAAAGGAACGGAATCACTAGGATTTTGGTATCCCAGAGCAGATGATCTCACACTCATAGGATATTCAGACTCAGATTTCGGAGGCTGCCAAATTGATCGAAAGAGCACGAGTGGAACATGCCAATTCCTTGGTCACAAGCTGATAAGCTGGTTCATCAAGAAGCAACATTCTGTAGCAACATCCACAACAGAAGCAGAATATGTGGCTGTAACAAGCTGTTGTACACAAGTGCTGTGGATTAAGCAACAACTTCAGGACTATGAAGTCAGCACTAGTTGTGTTCCTATATATTGCAACAACAATAGTGCGATGTGCATCACGAAGAATCCAGTACATCATTCCAGGACAAAGCACATCGACATCAGACATCACTTCATTCGAGATCATGTTGAGAAAAATGATATTTCCGTCGCCTACATCAGAACAAAGGACCAGCTAGCAGACATATTCACCAAACCTCTAGCAGAAAGCAGATTCAAGGAGCTTTGTCTTAAGCTCGTTCTATTGGAATTAGACGAGGTTGCGGAAGAATAAGTCCCAGCTCTCATTCTGTTCTTGGATTTTCTCAGATGATGGAATTCTAGCTGTTTGGATTTCATGAAGACGATGCGGAATAAGAGTGTGTCCCAGCTCATGCTCTTCAGAAAGAAAAAAATCAAAGTCTTGATAGATTGCTGAGTCCCAGCTCTCAGCAATTTAAATGGTCATATATTAAAGGATATTGATTCCAGCAGATTGAATCAGGAGATTGCTGAGTCCCAGCTCTCAGCAGAAGAAAGAGACTGCTGAATCAATATACGCTGAATCAATTTTGGGAAATTGATCAAATAAGGGAATGAATATCGGGATACTCAACCGACGTATCAATTGAACTCATCATCAATGACGAAGCGACGATACATATTCGCTATCATTATCAAAGATTTTGTTCAAGGCTCGAGATGATTCAGTTCTGAAAATAGCCGCCACGTGGAAAGTCATCGCGAAACCATCGGTTCCCAAGACAGACGAAGTGATTAGGCGAACCATTCTCTAGGAGGGGTTACATCTATTTAAAGAGAGGTTGTCTTGCTTAGGAAAATCATATTCCAAAACCTCTGACCCCTAGATCTATCACTTGCCTTCAATTCCCATTTTTCTTGAAACCCTGCTCGAAGAAACCAGAAATGTCGTCCTTTACCATTTCACAAAAATACCTCCAAAATGGGTTCAAGCAACGTGACTTGGAAGTCTCCCAATTGAGAGGAAGAGTTGTAATCTTCACAGAGATCACATCTAAGAAGATTCTCTTAATTCTCGGTTCTCCATGGACGATGAGCTTCCTGATATTAGAACCGAACGGAGATAGGCGGTCCATTCTGTCAGGCCATGACAGTTTTCTTGTTGGAGAGATATAAACTTGTCAAGTGGGTCTGAGGATGGATAATCCTTAGTCACTAGATTTGGGAATACCTTTGGGTAGGGGTTCTCAAATCACAAATTCCTAATCTCTTCTTCATGGACGAAAACGAGAAAATGGAGATGAAGAAGCAAGATGAAGAATATGTCTGTGGACGAAGTTGATGCAACTCATATGCATCTGCTTGGCATCCAGGGCAGCAAACATGCATACTGGGCTAACAGATGGTACCCATCCCACCTTTAGGAAACATCTATGAAGTGTTAGGTGCTGATAAGAGATGCGGACAAGAGCGCCAATCCGTGCAGATGGTGAGATCTGCAGGCTTCGGATTTTCTTCCGTGTGCTGAAGTGTCCACAGGAAAGCCACAAGGCTGGAAGCTGAAGAGATGTCTACATACAAGACATCTCACAGCCTTGGTTCAAGACATTGCTGTGTAAGTGGGTGACTTGCAGCAATGAGCTCGGGGAAAAGACCAAGAAGGAGGAGATCTAGCAAAGGCGTTATGTGGAGCCGCCTGAAGACAAATTGATCATTGTAAACTTGTAGTATTATACTTTGCGAAGTGTAACTCTTGTAAATCAATGATATCAATAAAATGCTCGTTTTGATGACAATACTCTGTTGTCTCACACAATATAACTGCCTAAGTCAAAATGCTAGATCATTACACTCCTTGTGTATATAGAATCCTATCAAAAGTCAGATGATTTTCCATGAAAAGATTGAAAAATTTAAAGGAAAATCAGAAGATAAGAATTTCTTAAAGGTCTCCCCAACCCCGTCAGAAGCAGAGTGCTTGATAGCTGAAATGGAGAATCAATTCAAGCAAAATATTCTCTGCTGACTGCTAAGTCCAAGCTCTCAGCAGATTCCCGACACCTACTGAGTCTAAGCTCTCAGTAAAAGACTCTTGAACTCAAAGGATTCATTGAATCCAAAGAGTCTAGAAGAACTGTTGAATCCAAGCTTTCAGCAGATATCCGGTGAATGTTGAGTCCAAGCTCTCAGTTGTTTGATAGTGATTGCTATTCGACAATAGCAGAAAAATTGGAAAGTGTTTACTAAGTCCAAGCTCTCAGTAAAGAGACTCTTTGCTCCTACAAGGATCGAAATATTAAAAGAGTCAGTTCTGTCTACTGAGTCAAGCTCTCAGTGGAACCCTGAAGAATGCTGAGCACAAGCTCTCAGCAGATTTCCATAGACTGCTCAGGATAACACTCAAGTAACTGCAGAGTCCAAGCTCTCAGCAGATTATAAGCGTCAACTTAATAAAGGACCTTAAAAGGAAATGCTGAGTCCAAGCTCTCAGCAAACAAGGTCTAAGGAATGTACTGATCACATTAACATGGAAGAAGTGATTGCTGAGTCCAAACTCTCAGCAAACTACGTGATCAACAACATTCTAAAATAAAGGGGTATTACTGATAATCGTATGCTGAGTCCAAGCTCTCAGCATAGGCCTTTCAAATTGCTGGATATGCTACCCTCAAAAAATACATCTCTGCATGTTGACGAGCAAACAAGGAGGAGATAATCATTTTAATATATCTCGAAAGGCGGGATTATCTAATGATGAAGGAGCTGCAGAGTTTGCTTTTATTACAAAGTAACTCTAGCTCAGGGCGGCGACGAATACTCAGGAGACACGTCAGCCACGCACAAGTTTCCAACTTAGTGGGACGTAAGGCGAACCGTCACCAACTGTCCAACCGTCGATTCATCCATATCAGAAGGATAGATCCAACCGCTCACAGTAAATCCGGTTACTTGGGATCGTATAATAGAAGTTTGGTTTGGGAATTCTAAACCCTAATACTCCCATAACTTCTGATTTTGAAATTTCTTCTGCTCTACACTTTTTAAAGTTTTCAGAAGAAACATCAATGGCGGAATCTTCCAATCGCACCAGTCCCCCTACAGAATCATCCGGACAAACCAACGTGCCCGAAGAGCCTGAACAGTTTCAACCAACGTTCACAGGTATCTACAAAATGGAGGACATTGATGAATCAGTTTCCCACTACCGCCTAGTTTCCATAAGTCATGGTAGGGCGTCTGGTGAACTCACCAACGAGCAAAAGAGGGCTGCTCAAGTCAAGAAGGACAAGATACTCTACGAGCCACTATTCCGGAAGCACTGGTGTGACATTCTCACAGGTAAACTCGACCGCAAGAACCTGTTGAGATATCTATTTGCAGAACCCAAGAAGTTTCGTCCGCACATAGTCGCAGAATTCTTTGCTCGTGCAGGAGTTGATAAAGATGAAGAGTTCTTCACCACAAGTGTTTTGGGTATCAAGATTGTGGTAAGCCCAGAAGTTTTGGAAAAGAAGTATGGACTCCGAAACGATGGTGAAGATGTAGCCAACTACAAAGTCAACGATGAAGCCGAAATGCAAAGGAGATGGCTAAGATGGAAGACGAACACATTCAAAGATCCGTGGAAGATAGCAGCACCACTGAAGTCACTGGCAGAGCCAATGAAGAGCCCAGCACAGGTTGTCATAAGGATGTTAGTAGGTGAAGTTGGTTCGCTTTCTGAACTAAGTGCTAAGAAGTTTGCTGTTATGATGGCGATTGAGGATCAAATTCGTGGAAATTGGGCGAAGTTCATCTACACCAAATGGCTAGCGCATGTCTACAAGAACAAGAGTGTGAAGAAGGATCGTACGTTCACCCAAGACGTGGGCTTTAGATTGAAGATAAGCCACTTTCTGGAGGGAATCATACCAGAAGGGAGACGCTGCCGCGGTGAGGATTTGATCTACTCCGACTACATACCGCCAACAAGAAACAACAACTGCCGAAGAATTACAAGGAGCCCCTGATACCAAAGGGAAAGAGAAACGTCAACCCTGACGAGCCATGCTCTGATGAAGAGGATCCCTACCAAGGACATGCTGTCATGCCTACTGCTGTTCCACTTACAGCCGAAGAAGTTGAAGAAGAAAGGCGAAAAGCAGAACAGGATGCCCTATTTACTGAACTTGAGAGTTTGGTCGACATCACATCATAAGAAACTGGTCTACCTACTGAGCCACCCGTCGTTAAGAAGAGATGTACACAAAGAAGTCCTCAGCAGAAGAAGAGGAAACCAGCAGGTGATGACGAACAATCCAAGAAAAAGGGCAAGCAAGGCAGATCTCATGGAACAACCCTCAAAATCACTGTGCCAGAGGTAGACACGTCTCTACCAATTCCAAATGTCGTCGAGGAGACTGCGACAGAAAACACTGATACAACTGCAAAACGAAGGCTTGAATTTTTTGGTGAGGAGGAATCACGGAAGAAGAGGCGACAACAGAAAGCGCTCCAGAGGTCACGCGAGCAGAGAGACTATGCCAAGTTCAGACTGCAGATGACTCTTGATGAGAGGGACTCGCACTATGAAGAAGTCATGGCAAGCTACGCAGAGCGAAATGCCAAGATTCAAGCTGGAGAACAAACCGGTCGTATTACTCGAAGAAACGTTGAGAAGGCACAAGCCGAGAAAGGGAAAAGCAATAACCCCCCAAACTTGAACGTTTGATTGTCCTCAATCAATAGGCAAGAAAGAAATCAAAAGATCATGCGATTAAAGTGCAATGCCTCACAAGATTCATCACAGTCAAGGGTCAAAAATCCACTACACACAAGCAATTTGAAAGAGACAGAAAATCCATCAATTGTGGAAGAACTCACGGGAAGTGTATCGCTCAACTCTCAAGTGTTTAAGGTGTAGATGAAAGCACTCAACAACATGTATGAAGAAATTTCTACCATAGGCTTGCAAATTTTCTAATATCTCCACTGCTAGAATGTGCACACAAGTCTAGAATCAAAAAGGACTTTCATAAGGTTGTAATGTAGGCTTTTTATGAAGGGTAGGGAAAATTTGGCCAAGTGACTAAATTAAGTTGAGTTGATCATTCTCAACCAATACAACCACCATCTATTCATCATCCAACCTTCTACTAATATATCAACGACACACAACTTTTCTAGCTCATTTTGAATCTCTTATGCTCTTTACATAATTTTGTATTTTTTTTTTCAGAGATCTTATGAGAATTCTAATTATTTCTTTGAGCTTCTTTTTTTTTTTTTCACACATCTTTTCACCACTAATTTATATTTTCTTATCTCCATCTCACAATCATTCCACCCCATATACCACAACTCAAGACATGAGCGAAACCAATACTTCTTCTTAATCTCATAGACAAGGAAAGAAAAATTTTGTATAGGCTCAAAAGTGGCTAACTAAGGAAAGTTTAATGTGAAGGGACAGTGTTTAGGGAATTGGGCTATCAAAGATGGCCTAAGATCATTTCCTAAACTTGTGCACACTATGCAGTCTCAACACAGAAAATAGGCAAGTTCTAGAGAAATAAAAACACACATGTGAATCTCACATCAAACGAATTAAAGGCTCAAAATTCTCACACAAGGGTTCAAAATTTTTCTTCCACAGTTAATTTCAAATCAGCTCAATCAGCATGCAAGCATAAGTATCAAATCAATCCTATCATGCGGTATTCTACATTCATAGGCATCTAACCACAATCACAATCAATTCAAACTCAACCCTCAACCGATTCTAATCTCACAATCTTATTCGGGTTATTTCAAAACTCAAAATTTTTTCCCACAAAATAGAATAAAATTAAAAATTAAGGCAAAAATTAAAATACGGAAAGCATAATAAATAAAAGATAGAACGTTCCATCTCTTGTCCATATCCCCCCAAACTTATTTCCAACTCGAAGAGTGGAATAAGTTTGAAAATCAGACAAAAGAGGGAACGATACCTGGTAGTTGATCTCAGACATCAACTTTTTATCCCCCCGGAGTCTTCAGATATTGCGCGGCGTGAATTGTTGCAGCTGGCACTTCGCTTCGATCGATACGAAGCCTTCTTATTGATCCTTGCTGCGGATCGAAGAGTATCACGCCGGGCTGCTCGGCGTCGGCTGCGTCGATCGACATCTAGCCGATCTCCAAAATTTTTTTTTTAAACTGCAAAACAACTGTTAAAAATAAAAGCAAAAATAACAGAAATAAAAATAAAAAAACGAAAATTTTAAAGAAAATGCGTAAAAGGTTGGGTTACCTCCCAACAAGTGCTTGATGTAACGTCGCAGCTCGACGATACCTCAAATCACTGCCAAGGAGGTCGGGTCCAGACTCGCCGACCTTTGGAATCCACCATGTAAACCTTCCGATCTTTGCCAATGGTAGTGAGCGCAGAAAAAGGCGGCGTAGTTGACAGATTCACCCCTTCGTTTTCTCGCTCCCATTCGATGGCAGCTGCTTCTTCCTCTTCAGATTCATCCCCTTCGTCAGTAGTGGAGATTCGATTGCACTCCTCCTTCTTCTTGTTCTTGTCGATCACAATGGTGATCTTCTCGTCGTTTGCTCGGAGTGTGATCTCGCCGCCTCGACAGTCAATGAGAGCGGCGCTAGTGTCGAGAAACTCACACCCCAAGATCATGGGCATGTTCTCGTCCTCCTTCATCTCGTGCACCACAAAATCTACAGGAAAAATGAGATGGCCCACGCGAATGAGCACATCCTCTAGTATACCTTTCGGGCGGGACATTGACCGGTCCGCCATCTGCAGGGTGATAATCGTGGGCCTCATCTCTCCGATGTTGAGACGCTTGTAGATGGAGTACGGCATCAGGTTGATACTGGCCCCAGTATCACATAGTACTCTCTCGAATGTGTGTCCCTCAATCTCAACCGGAATAGAGAAGCATCCAGGATCGCTTCTCTTGATGGGCACCTGCTTTTGAAGTAGCAGGCTGCACTGCTCGTGGATCTTCACCGTCTCATTCTCCACGAATTGCTTTCTTCCACTCATCAATTTCCAGAGGTACTTCATGTACCCCGGAATCTCCTTCAGTGCTTCGATCAGCGGGATGTTGATGCTGACCTTCTTCAGATTCTCCACAAATCTGGAGAACTTCTCGTCCTCTTTCTGCTTTGCGAACCGCTGTGGGAATGGTATAGGAGGATGTTGATTTTCAGACTGCTTCAGCTTTGCGCCTGGAACAGACTTCGGCGTCGATCGACGGGGCTTTTTCATCTGTGTCGATCGACGCGGGTGGTCCGTCAATCGACGTGGATCCCTGTCCTGTGCCACTTTGCTCCTTTTCGCCTCTAGAATAATCCACAGCCATCTCGGGACCCTTGTAACTCATCCCGGACCTCAGAGTGATGGTTTTGCAGTCTTTTTGAGCCTTTGGGTTCACCTCCGTTGTGCTACGAAGCTGTCCAGGCTTGTGTTGGTTGCCGAGTGTGGTGGCAATCTGGCTCAATTGCGTGTCCATCATCTGAAGGTGTTTCGTCATCAGCTGCATGTGGTTGGCCATTCCCTTCACCTCGGTTTCTACTTTCCCAAATCGGTTGTCAGAGCTCTTGATGAATTTCTCGAGCATCTCCTCCAGCACGGACTTCTTTCTTTCGACAATCTCTCCTCCTGTACCTACATCAAAACCAGGCGGAGGGTGTTCTGCAGCAGAAGGGTTAGAATAAGAAAAACCAGGGTGAGATCGCCCATGGTTGTAATGATACCCTTGATTGCCTCGGTAGTTATTGTGATAACCACCGCCAATGTAGTTCACCTCCATCCCGGTAGTTCCAGATGAACTGCTTGCACCCCGGTTGATGTAGTCGGCCTCCACCGGAACAATGGCCATGCTCGCCTCAATAGGAACAGCAGCAGCTTGTGTTGTGCCCAATTTTTCAATCTCTTCCTGGAGCTTTTTCACCTCAGCAACCACGTCGAATTCTGGCTTGGCTTCCACAGCTTTGACTGGTAGCTGCCTATCAGTTGGCCATTGGTGGCTATTCAGTGCCATGTCAGCCAGCAACCTCATACTCTCTGCACCACTCTTCTTCATCAGTATCCCACCAGCAGATGCATCAACCAGCTCCTTCATGTGATGATTCAAACCCTCATAAAAATGACACACTTGCATCTCCAGATCGATGCCATGTCCAGGACAGAGTCGTAGAAGCTCTTTGTATCTCTTCCAGGCTTCGTAGAGTGACTCATCATACATCTGCTTGAAAGTAGTAATGGCAGCTTTCCTCTTCAGCAGCAGGCTCGGTGGAAAGTAGTTGGTAAGGAACTCTGCTCGAAGCTCCTCCCATGTCCCGATTTGACTCTTATCCAGTCCAGCAAACCAAGACCGTGCCTCGTCTCTGAGTGAGAACGAGAACAGTCTCATCCTGATCACATCTTGGGTTACTCCGTTCTGCTTCACAGTGTTACACACCTCAATGAATTGGTTGAGGTGGGTATATGGATCTTCTACAGCTCTTCCCCCAAACTGGTTTTGCTGCACCATCTGAATAAGGCCTGTGCGCAGCTCGAAGTTGTTGGCATCAATGCCAACTCTGAATCCGGCCTCTACTTGCTGTGGAAGAAATCGATCCAAGATGGACCTTTGCGGAACCACAATCTGCCTATTGTTCAACTCTGCCAGTCTTGCAGCTTGCTCCGCCTGAGTGGCCTGGGCTGCTTGAAGTTGTACTCTCAGCTGCTGTACTTCATTCACAAATTGCCTCTGCTCCTCGGGAGTCATATTTTGCTGAGGTGCTTCAGGATTCTCAGCCATCTCTCGCTGTTTGTCTTTTCCTTTCTTCTTGATTTTCCTGCAGGTTGCTTCGATTTCAGGGACGAAAGCCTCGAGTGTTTTTCCTTAGGCTCGCGTGTTCATGCACTTGCAGAGAAAATAGGTAGAAATTAGTTCAGCGTCGATCGACGTGAATTCATGTCGATCGATGCAAAAGGTTGGTCGACGTCGATCGATGCTAGTGGTCCGTCGATCGACGCTGCAAAGTGACCGACGTCGATCGACGCTAGGTGGCGATGATCGACGCGAGACGTAGACTCGAAAACTCACACACGCACACATACAGAAAAATAAAACTCAATCCAGCAAATCCTAGAACGAACTAGTAACAAGATAAAATCTAACAACTCCCCGGCAACGGCGCCAATTTGATCACTGTAAAATCTACAGATTAATTATAGAAACAGTGGCAAATAAATTTGTAAACCCTAAGGTTATCGATCCAGGGGAATTGTGTGGGGAAATTATCCTATGTACTAGCTATGATCCTAAGATTCATTGTTTGAGGAATTCAAAATCAGGTTTTGGGTTTTATAAAAGTAAAGAGAACAATGCAGAAAATTAAAGTAGTTTTGAAAGCAAATTTAAAGGAACACAGATTATAGGGAAGAAATCTTATTATGGATAACACGTAGGAATCAATTAATTTAACAGGTGGAATACTGCAACAATGCTATATTTCCTTGTTTGGCAAATATAACCTAGATTACTAATTAGTGACTATCTCCGCTCGGTCTCAAAGTACACCAAATTAGTCAATCCGATAAGCAAATCAGTTCAATTCCTACAGTCTAGTACATCTGTTTGGATAGTGTAGATTGTATCATGCATTCCTAATCCCACTATTAATATTCACCTCTCGGTCCTTCTATCAATAGCTAGACATCTAAATTAATCGTCACCTCTCGGTCCTTAAATTAATCTAGAATTATAGAAATAACACAGGAATCATGAACCTAATCAATTAATCCTAACATGCATCCATAATAATATCAACCCTAGAACCCGCTAGGGTTTCTAGCCACTCATCGCAGATAGAAATCCAAAAGAAAACATATTAAATTGCATAAACATAAAGAACTTACAAGAAAATAAAAGGGTTTCGTGTTTCCCAAGTCTCCAAACTCTAAAAACTGAAAAATATGATTGCCTTCTCAAAAAGTCGAATTTAATTAGGTATTTATAGGGGTGGATATGTATCCTATCAAATCTAGGGCTAAAGATATGAATATATCCGATTTTCATCGAATTTTCGCTCCAGCGGACACGCTCGCGTCGATCGTGGCTGATTGGCGTCGATCAACGTGGCCTTCTCTTTGGCGTCGATCGATGCTGATTGGCGACGATCGACGTGGTCTCTCGCCCCTTCTGCGCGGTCTCACGGTTTTGGCCATAACTTCCTCTCCCGAACTCCGATTGACCCGATTCCAGTTGCGTTGGAGAGCTAACTCAAAGCTTCATCCATTGCCATGTGCCAATAGCCCGAATTCCTCTTGTGGAAGAAATCTTCACTGCTACTCTTACACGTCACTGCTTTCGGAACAGCTTTCAAGTGAATTTAGGCCTAAAACCTGCAGAAACACCAATACGCGCATAATACCACCTAATATAGATTCATGCATAGAATATATATATAAACTCAATAAAACTACATAAAATAGTAGAAAATAATATAGATAAGCGAGTAAAATAATGAGCTTATCAAAGGTCACGTTTGCTGATGAGAGGTTTGAAAACCCTGATGTTGAATCAGTTGCTGATCTTGAGAAAAGATAGTTGAAAGAATCCTTAAGGGAATCAAGAAGGTTGCAGACTCCTGCGTACGGAGAAAGGAGTTCTGACATGATATCAGTTCAGCCCGCCACCAATCAAGGGGGAAGAGTAAGTGCTGAAGAAAATTCTGAAAGAAGTTTGATATAGTGTGGAAGCAGTTTTGTTGTTGAGAAAGAAAATGAGAAGGAACAACTGGCCGAGCAAGGAGAGAGCCAAGTTGTCACAATCATGGCAGAAGCCGATCTGGTGAAAGAGTCAGACCAGATCCCGACTGCTGATTCAGGAGATAAGGTCGCAGAGAAGGAAAATGCTGACCTTAAGAAAAACGAAGAATACAAGGGTTCACAGCACCCAGAGGTAGCTATACCAGAAGACGCTCAGCAGATCATCACAGCAACTGAAGAAGAAGATGCTGAGGCACCCACTGCTGAAGAGACATCAGTTCATAAGGAAACAACTACCACTGAGAATGATAAAGCCCTCGTGTGAGCGCAGAACGTACAGTATCTGCGTATCTTGGGAATAGATCCATCAACAGTTCCAGGATGGAATACCGATGCAGACACTACAAATGTGCTCGAAATAACCATTGAATCCATCTGGCAATGATGCATTCCAATTCCCAGCTCTCCAGAATTTTTAGGTATATCATTAAGCGATATTCCTAGTTCTAACGATGAGGAGGATGCAGGAGCTGTCACAGATGGAGAATCTGTTTTCCGAGAAGAAACTCTATGAGTGCCCATGGAAGAACTACCCGACAGGAACTACACAAAGCAAAGAGGATTGCGAAATGGTGTCCTCCTGTCACGGTGAGAGACGAGGAGAATGAAGATCTCATCTCCTGGGCAAAAGATATTTGTATCTTTATAGAAACTCAAGCTGCCACAGAAGTCGAGAATTCATATCCTGCTGAATTACTAGGCGAGTTTTTCGATCAAGAATGGTTGAGAACAGAGTTCCAGAGATGGCGATTCTTCGATTATGCCACTCATGAACTACATTATGAAGACCGCACAATTGTGATGGCCAGGATGGGTCTCAACTACTGGAGGAGTGAAGAAGAATGGGCTGACGAATGGATGGACCAAACATCCAAACGACATTATACGGAGAAGCAGGTTGCTGCAAGGCTGCAGAAGATCAAGGCTCACAGAGCAGCCACTGGAGATCGCTCACTGCCACTATCCGAATATGCTGTTGAAGACTCTCCACCATTCAATCAGCAATTTAAGTCTCCTGCCACTAGACGACAGATGGCCGCAGCTAAGAAATTGAAGAGAAATATAGCAGAAGAGCAAGCCGCACAAAGGAGAGAAAATGATAGGAAGAAGATGTTGGAGTTCAAGGAAAAGGTCCTTACCCAACTGGCCAACAAGTCTTCCAGGATGCAAAGCCTTAGGCCGCCCTCCCATGTCACTGCTGAAGAAGAAGAAAGAAGGGAGAATGCACCTACCGCATCAGTTCTTGCTGACCAACCATCCACTTCCTCTCAAGGATTGGCTACCGTTGTTCCCATGTCTACTACCAAGAATCAAATAGTGCTATATGAGGAACCCCAAATCATGGCAATTGAGCCCTTGAGCTCCAGCACTTATCAGAGGGACCTCCAGCAATTCATTCATACAATGGTAGGACGGAGCATAGGAGAGCAACTGGTACCGATCGTGCGTAACGAAGTTACCAACCAGATGTCTGAAATAAAAGATGAAATGCTTGCTACTCAACAACACAACTTTGAGACCTTCTCCACCGGGATTTTTGCTGCGATAAAAGAGGGGGAAGAGAAGAGGTTAGCAGAAGAAGCAGAAAGAAGAAAGGAGCAAGAAGACAGATTTCGTCGCTTTGAAGCTCGAAGACAACTGGAAGAGGATTTAAGGAGACAACGCGAAGAGGAGGAGAGAGAAGGACAGAGAAGAATTGAAGAAAATGAGAGAATCAGAAGACAGGAAAGAGAAGTTGTCGTGGACAACTTCATGAAGATGACGATGGAAACACTCAAGAATGTGAAGAAGCCCACCGCCGGTTCCTCAAGTGCCAGAAATGCTGCTGATTCAGACTCCTCAACAACGAATAAATAATATCTCTCTTGTCCCTATGAGTCTCCTGGTTGAAAAACATTTTATTTTTTTTTATTTCGATTTGGGAATGTGTTCCATGTACAACAAAGCATGAAATTATTAATGAAAACTAACGCAGGTTGAAGACAACATCTTATTTTCCAACGCTGATCTAATTGAATTAGCTGAAATTACACACTTAGTGTAATCAGCAAACTGCGTGGATTGTGATGTGTGTGAAATGTTCCTGTGATTGCTTGATGAAATTATGTGTGAATGTGATATGTGCTTATCTGATAAAAGATATTGAAGCCATTTACTTGATGAAAATTTTAGAATAATCGAGCAATACCCTTGATATTTTGAGGGGGAACATTTAGGAATCATACTGAGCCTACGAGAGTTGAGACGCTGAGAATAGACTTGATAGGAAAATCTTTGTAATCTCAGTAATCAGCTTTCCCATGATCAGTTAGAAATAAAGCTTAAGATACAGGCTTTGATCGCACCAAAAATGGGGAAATTGTTAGGAATATTGTTAGATATTATAAAACCCCTTCTGTTGTAATTAATTCATAGTCATAGTTTGATATGTTTTGGTGCATCAAAGCACTAGCAACTCAGTATCGAGTCGATTGTAAAAGTCCTATATAGGAATTCATACTCGAATTGTAATAGAATTAGAAAAGAAAAAGAATCAAGGATGCTGAAGGAGTCAGCCGACTTGACGAATTGCTGAAGACTGCTAAAAGAAGAAAAAGGCCAGCAATGCGGAGGAACGCTACAAGAATGTTGAAGAAGTAACTCTAGCAGAATCCGAAGGTCTTAGCTCAAACTGCTGAGATACCCGACGCGTGCCAGTGGCCAGCAAACGACAATCAGCAATCAAGAGAAGTTACAGAGTCGTGAATCAGACGGATCCAAATCACAAGGAAACCCGACAAATCAGAGGATAGAACAATCATCATACACAAAAAAGGGTTCAGATCTACAACAAAAGATCCGTTCTGACAGAGACGGCTACAAATAGAAGCTACGCCAATCAGAGACCAGGTTGAAGATTGAAGACCAAGGTGCTTGAAGGTGCGCGCTGACCAGACAGAGGAGCTACTCAACATTAGAGATCAGGTCTGACCTTGTACTCAATCTTTTAGTGAATTTTCAGTCAGAGGACTGAAGAGTGGACGTAGAACAGTTGTTCGAACCACTATAAAATCCTTGTGTCCTTACTATTTTATCTCGTTATATTATGCGCATACATTCATTTGAAACTCAACACATCAAGTGTTATAGTATAATCTACAAATTGAATTAACGAAGAATTGAGCTTATAACACATTTGAGAAACACTTGCTAAGTCGTGACCTTAGCCAGATAAGTGCAAGATCGTATTAATACTTCTGCTGCATATAAAACACTCTGATCAGGGACCAACAATGTCGAAGTTCTCTAGTCCCTAATTTAAACCACAATGCTCCAGATGATGATAGTGATGATGATGATGATGAAGACAGTGCCGACGAACAAAATCCCAATACAGTTATCGAGTCCAATGACGACGAAGCTAAATTCGATACAGACTCATCAGATAGTGATGAACGCCAAAATTACAATGCTTCATTGTTCAATTGTACAATTGAAGATTTCACTGCTTGGGTCAGAGAACAAGGTGGTATGGGTGCCATTGTATCAAGCCTACTTCCGGCTAACCCATTACCGGTAGAAACAGTTGAAGGCCTAAGTGGTCAAATGAATAATTGGTTACTTCCAATTATTCCGGTAGATATGTCCGACTCACCTATATTGCAAGATCTACAAGCAGTATTGGAAGGGGAACTGGAAAGAGGCTCAATGTTTTGGAGAAAAGAGGACTTGTACGTAGCTGTCGAACTTTGGCACATGGAGCATCACGTTGAATTCAAAGTGATGCGTTCTTCTACAAGTCGGGTGGAGTACAGTTGCAGCCGCAGTCCTAACTGTACATTCATTCTACGTGCCTCTAATTCAGCAGGATGTTGGGTAGTCAGCAAATTTATTCCAACTCATAGTTGTACTATGAGTCTAGACAACATCCGCAGTAGAACTATATGATCAAAGGCAATCTCAGCCTATTTTTCCCGGAGAATGCGTCGACAAGGATCTATCATCAAACCGCGCGATATAATGGGAGACCTACAATGGAATTTTGGTATTAAGGTCAGTTACAGCAATGCATTGAGCGCTAGAAATGGAGCCATATCGATGATTTATGGTGGCTTGGAAGAATCATTCAACTTGCTACCAAAATATCTCGATGTTCTCCAAAAATGGAATCCGGGCACTATTACAGACATGGATATCGGCGAGGATCAACGATTATGCCATTTCTTTGTTGCCTTAAGTGTGTCACGTGCGGCTTTCGGGGGTTTGTTAAGGCAAGTGATTGTGGTGGATGCCACACAATCAGCATAGATCTTTCCTCTGGCTATTGGATTTGCACCGATTGAGAACGATGAGAGCTGGACATGGTTTATGTCACGGCTGCGACTGGCTTTCAATTGTAGTCCGCAATTGCTTATTGTTTCAGACCAACACATCAGGATAGCTAAGGCAGTAAGCTCAATCTATCCAGAGGCGACACATGCCTTATGTGGTTACCATATTAAAAATAAGTTGACGACCTTCAATGCAGCTATCGTGAAGTTATACCACAAGGCAGCCTACGCTTACCGTTCTATCATCTATCAGAAGGCAATGGGCTAGATTGAACAACATTGCCCCACTGCATACAACAAACCCATGACGGTGGGGCCTGAAAAGTGGGCTAGGTCAAAATGTCCAGTTTGCTGGTATAGTTTCATGACATCAAATGTAGCCGAAGTCTTCAACTCAAGGTTGTTAGATGCTAGACGTCTGCCGATCTGTTCCATTATCGAGCTATATAGGCACATTGTCAAAAAATGGTTCGATGAACGGCGAGCTAAGGCATTTGCAAGAAACGATGAGTTGACTGAGGAAGTCGTGGTCAAATTGACTCCATTGGCAGAGGTTTCAAACAGGTACACGGTTACGCCTATTTCTGAACAACATTTCAAAGTCAACAACAATGTTAGAACATGGAAGGTGGATCGACAAGACAACTTATGCGATTGTCGGGAGTTTCAGATAGATCTCATTCCATGTTTGCATGCTATCGCTGCAATTCGGTAAGTAAAATAGTTCAATAGAATTATACTTTCATTTATAACGATCAAGTTTTAATTATTATTGCCACAGTGATGGAGATCCTGGTGGGCTGAAATTAGAGAATTAATTGAAGATTAATTTTCGAGTTTAGTTTTTTTTAATTAAATTAAGTTTCGAATTTTTAGTTTGAGTCATTGATTTTCAAAAATTGATATGTAATTTTTGAAAATTAATATATTAGTATCTAGTCTTGTTTTGGTCAAAGATATTGAGATATACTTGTTGTATATCTTAATAGATTTGATATGCTTTTTAGATTTGTTTTCCTTATTAGATTAGGGTTTTGGGGTCGCCTATATATAGGCCTTGTATTAGACAATTTTATTCAGTTTTCAGTTTTTTAATACAATTTGTGAGATTATCTCCTCAATTATTCTAAAAGATCACAAATTCTAGTAGCCCTAGAATTCAAAAATTCTGACTTATCAAACGGAATTCCGCAGCCGTTTGTGGCGTATTCGCTATATCCTTCAATTGTGATCCGAGTTGCTTCTTGAGTTGTAGGGGCTCGTTTGCGTTCTTGCCTACGGTTCTCTAAGGGTCGAGTCATAGGCATTAGATTTCCACCGTATCTGTTCGAGTCGAGTTAGCGTGCGTCCTTTTGTTCATTGATTCTGGGCTGCGATCTAAACCTTACGGTGAGGATCGTATCACACAGCTTCAAGGGTACGAGTATCTACGACTATGTTTGGGCGTACTACAAGACATCCAACTGTCGAGAAATTTATGGAGGCACAGTACACCCTCTTCCTCCAAGAGATGAGTGGGTTGTATCGCCCGAAGCACAAGCATGTGTTGTTTTGCCACCAATCGTGAATCGCCAAGCCGGTCGACCAAGAAATAGTCATCGTCCTTCGGGAGCACAGGCGGGACAAACATCGACTAGTAGCCGACGAGCACCAAAGAAATGTAGTATTTGTGGATCTACAAGTCACACAAAACGTGCTTGTCCAGAAAGAGTTCCGCCTAATTAATTTGTTACATTTTTTAGAATTTTATTGTATCACGTATTGCAATATGTGTGGACAACTAATCTCAATTTTGAATGCTTATTTATATTTTTCGTGCTTCTCATTTCAATTCAAAATCCTTGTGATTTGCATGATTTCAATTCAAATTACTTGTGCTTCGCAATTGAGGAATTTATCTCCAAGACATGTAATGTAATTTAATATCTAAAAAGGAGTTCCAATATTACTTTTGTCGAAATCAAGCTCATTTCACCGAGATCTAGCTCATTTTTGCGACTTCAAGCCCAATTTGTTCTGAGTTAAATCCCAATTTAAATGCGACCTCCATCTACAATTATATTCGAACTCCAGCCGAAATTAAACCAACTTCCAGTTGTAAACTATAATTTTGTTAATTAAAATAATTTCGTTAGTTTAAAAAATTCGGATTTTAATTTCGATAATTAAAATAAAGATGGTAAATTCCTGCTAAAATTTTGAAGTCAAGTTGTGATAAATAAAATAATAACATGATGAATAATAAATGAATAATAATAAAATAAGCATACTTTTTAAAATAAATATGGTGAATTCCGGCCAGAATATCGAACTCAAGCTCAAAATGTTGAACTCAAGCTGAAAATGTCGAACTCAAGCTGAATATATTTTCCATAATATCCTCATATTTAATTGGTCTATTATTACTTGTGATAAATAAAATAATAACATGGTCAAGCTCAAAATGTCGAACTCAAGCTGAAAAATGTCGAACTCAAGC
>JAPKLW010000084.1:280228-354780 GCA_026898455.1 Plectranthus barbatus
TCAAGCTCAAAATGTCGAACTCAAGCTGAAAAATGTCGAACTCAAGCTGAATATATTTTCCATAATATTTAATTGGTGTATTATTACTTTTAAAATGGAACCTAAATATAAAATAATAAAATAAGCATTCTGTTAGGGTTTACACACAAATCGAAAAAAGTGATTGGTCGACTAAGACATATTTGACAGAAAAAGTACACTTTAGTTATTTTGTGTAGTTTTTCGTAAGGGTGGCTATTTTTTTAATTTCAACATAAAATTTGGCTATTTATAATTATTTACTCTTTAATTTATCAGGCCAAGTGCACTGTGAAAATGATAATATTGAACACAATATTAAGGAACATCAAGTACAACGTCATGCATCAACTGAAGATATTCTGGTGTTGCTGGTCGTCTGAGCTGGCTGCCCCTGAAAAGCTGCTTTCAGTAACAGAAGGTCATATGGATATACATAATGGCATGATGATGGTTTTAAGCCCTGGGGACTTAGAAGGGCTTGGTGAAGGGAGCAAAACTGCTGCAGGCAGAAAGCGTACTTTTACCGGAGTACATTAACTGAACAAAATCTGAATTCAGTTGAATATCTTCAAGAGAAGTCCGTGCTAAACGAATGACAGGATCAGTTCAGGATGGTGATGATTTGCTATCTTCCATTTTAGGTATACTGAATTCCATGTTTCGCATTGTTTGAACTAGCTTTATGATGACAAGCTCTTTCACCCGCTCTTAATTACGTCCTTATTTGCCTGTCTATTATCTCAAACAAAAACTTATATTATCTGTGTCATTGTAGTGCAATACAGAAACAGCTGACAAATGCAGAAGACATACGCCGTGTTAGAAAGGAAGCTCCATGCAAGCTCTCTAAAATTTCAATGATTTGGAAACAGCACGTGGAGGATGAGACTTTTCTTAAGCCTGTATTCACTGGTGAGTTTGTGATGCGGCTAATGCAGAAATTTTTCTGGGTGATCTTCAATTAATTATATCTCCTTTTAGATGCTTAATTTTGAGTTCTTCAGTCACTAAACTGTGCATCAGCATACTTTACCGATGATTAATTTTACTTTCTTTATTTCATTCCTTTTCGAGAAGGGAAGGGGGTTATTATCATTTGAGTTATAAATTATTTGAAACCTCTAATCACCAAATTGTTTGGCCTTAAAGAAGTCTTCCCCAAACGAATCTATACCAATGTGATTTTACATAGGATAGACAGGTGGAACTATTCAGATCGATGAGTGCATCCACGCGTGCTTGCTGCTTGTCATCTATTTAAATATAACATTTTGTGTTAATGCTCGAAATTTCGGAGGCTTAGTTTATAAGAGTACTTGATAAATTAAATAAGAGATTGCAAATGAAATAGAAATAAATGCTTGATTGTAAGTAGAACTTGAATGCTTTAGTGCTTTTATTGTTGATTTCAATGTGTCATTGTACAATAAATGTAACCCTATTTATAGGGAATGAATACAAGGAAATGACTCTAGATGAAGAGTCACAATTCTTCAGCCGAACTAGTGTTTCGAACGGTTGCGTTCGTTCGGGTGAGCTGGTTTCATCTTTATGTAGTTTGGTTCAGCAATTTGGCGCTTTGCAACGTCCGAGCTGATCCGCTCGACTGGCGTGTAGCTCGGTCAAAAGCAGCTCGGTCAAACAACCGAACTTCTGAGGAGTTTTCCTTAATCAAATATTTCGGTACTTGGGCCTCCTTCAGTGGGCTTTCTTCTTTGATGGACCGATAATGGGCCTTCTCATTTTCAAGTCACAACAATAGCCCCCCCGGCTTTCGTCCGAACTACTTGGAGTTCGGCGAAGCCGAAGTAGTTGGCCTTGATTAAGAGCAATACAATTTCCTGCAAAAAATTAAAGAAGAAACAATTTTTCCCGACCCCGAATTATATTCTGGGGATGTTCTGGAGACAGAATTATTCCCATATCGTGAGACATAGCTCCACGAGATTTAGGAATGTTTTTATTTTCTGGTGTATCTGCAAATCTAATAGTTCGACTTACGATTATCCCTAAGTCCGTGGCTAGCTAGGCCCGACCTGTCTACAAAGAATGTTCTTCGCAGGATTTTAGATTCTGATATGTAAGTTTTTACAAATCAGACGGGGAGCGACCCTGAACCCGTGGGCATACTACGCCGAAACACACCCTGGCTGTTTCTTGGGTTATTCATTTCGGTTTCGTAGTCATCAAAGAACTGTGCGGATAGAAGTTCTTTTAACTTCGATATCCTAAGTTCCTCGGAAAAAAGTTGGCTAACCCGGCCAAGGGCGTCACTGCCGTTTTTTTTAAATGGTCGAACAATCTTCGTGTTCGAACCAATTTAGTTCGAACAATTTTCTTGTTCGGACTAATTTGGGTTCGGGCTTATTGCCGAACTATAATTTTGGTCAAACTCGAATTGCCACCCAAAAATAGTTAAAAACTTTTGAGCGGGCGTTTCGAAATTCGAATTTTGAGTGGATGACATGTGTCTGTTTTTGATTGAGCGAATTCAACGGACAACACGCAAACCAAGGCATTTTTGCCTATAAATACCCGAATTTTTTCATTTTCTTTTGTACTTTATTTTCTGCTTCAGAGTGCTTACTCGAACAAGGATTTTTACCTAGCTTCCTCGAACATTCGATCCAAGGGTTAGTTTCTTCTTGTTCGTACTACTTTCCTTAAACATGAGTAGTTCCAGTAGCAATAGTTCGAGCAGTAGAGGTAGTAGTATAAGTACTGGTGGTGACACCGAAGTGAGCAACGGGAGGATGAGCAGAGAAGATCCTCAGCCTTTGGGCTCTGCCGAGCAACATCCTGAACCTTCCCTTTCTCTAACTTCTGCCGAGCAGCGAGATTCTGTCTAACAGAATTCAGTCGGGCAACAAAACTTTGCCAAACAGAGGAATTCTGCCGGATATGACGATTCTGCCGAGCAACCTAACCCATCTTTTTCCCTTGAGGTATCTTCGGGTCTAGCTCCGGATATTTTCCTTCCTCTCTATGACCAAACCGTCAAAGGTTCCTTGAAGGAAATTCCTTCGGATTTGGACGAGATAAAACATGACGGAGTGTTCAAAAATATGGTTTATCCATAAGGCTGAACCCTATTGCACCCGAAGAGCATCAGCGCGCTCATCAACCCCCATACGGATTTATGGCTTTTTCTGCCCGTGTCTTCGAGTTTGAGTTCCATCTTCCTCTCCACCCATTTTTTGTAGACATTTTAGAACAATATAATATTGCTCCTATTCAGCTTTCTCCAATTTCTTGGTGTCATATGATTGGCACATATCTAATATTCTGTGATGCCAAGCTCGAAGAGCCTTCCATCCGAGAGTGGAATGCCCTTTATAATTTAGTAAATAAGAATGGGCAAGATTACTATTACTTCTCTAAACGTTCCAAAAATCCGAACCCCCTTGTTCTCGGTACCAAGTCGAACTCAAAGAGATGGATTCAAGAATTCTTTTTTATCCAAATTCCGAACAACTTTCCTGGTCTAAATGGGGTTATCCGAACTCCTAATTGTACGTCTTACTTCCTTCTTAATAATTTTATACTTTCTCCCAAGCTGACACTTACTTTTGCAGGACAAAGGAGACCGATCCTTTCGGCCCGTGAGACCATCCGAATCTAAAAAGCATACAAGCATCCAATCAAACAGTTCAACCAGCTTCTTCGGCACCGAACTTTGAGCATTCACGGTCTCGACGATCCAATGGAGAGACTAACACCTGAGGAGCTGCTAAGATTCGAACAAGAGAAGCAGCAGAAGAAGTCGAAGAGGGGCAAAAAGAAGGAGACCGTCCCAAAGGACAAGGGTCCCCATGCTTCAGAACCAAAAGACGAGAATACCGGCACTCCAAAGCCAAAAGACCAAACTGCCGGCGGTCTTTCCAAGAATCCGACTTCTCGCACAGATAAGAGGGATCGGGCTCCGGGACATTCCGAGGAAGAATCCGAGTACCAACTTCCTCTTCATCGCCTGAAGAGGCAACAAGGTCTGGAAAGGGAAATCCTTGATCTGACGGGGTCCGAGGTGGCTGGGCCAGAAACCGGGCTCCGCCTAGGAAAGGAGACGGCCGTGATCGAAGGAGTGGAGACCGATGCCGAACATCAGAAGAGGGTGAAATCTATTGCTACTTTTAATACTTTTGCCGATATGCTCTTCGACGGTCTGCCCTGGCCAACGAAGTCTTCAGCTCAGAGGGCCTTCTTTGACAATGCTCGTAACTCCATTCTGGTTAGCTATTCTAACAGATTAACTTCGGTTTCCTTCTTTTATTTCAATTATGTCCGAACTATCTTTATTTGTACTGATGATTTTTCTGTCTTTAGGGTTTTTGCGGCATGGTTGAGGACTTCCACCGCTGCTTCCGGAGTCTTCATGACGAACGCAAGGACCTCATCTTAGCGGAAAAGGAACGAGATGAGTTCCTCAAAGAGCGGAATCAACTTGTGTCCGAACTATCGGTTGCCACTGCGGACTTGAAAAGTTCACAGGACTTAGTCGAGCAATTGACTAGGGATCGACAAGCAGCAGTCGAAGAGCTGGCCCAGACTAGGGATCGCACCGATAGGCTCTCTGAGGAACTAATGGCCGAGGTTCATAGGCGTGTTGAGACCGAGCAGAAGCTGAAGGCCGAGGCCGCGGAGGCGATGGCTGCTTTGGAGCTAGCTCGATCAACTGGTGAAGGTTTTTTAACATTGCTCAGCTGCTGACGACTCCTTCTGGCTCTGTCACCTTTAACATGATGGAGGAACTGATTTGGAAAAAGGTGAGGGCTGCCATGAAGGAGAAGTACCCGGAGCTCGACCTTATATTTATCTATTCTACCCCAATTGTGTATGAAGGATCTGAAGACGAAGAGGAAACTAATCAAGAAGACGAGGTCTTCTCGAATAGCTGGAAGATAATCTTGAGGAGGACGAGCAGATTTGGAACGAGCAAGAGAATCCGAATTAGTCGAACCAAGAGCAGCTGAACCCTTAGCCTTAAATCTTTTTCTGAATCTTTCTGAATGACTTTTTAATTTTCTATTTTCGAACGATGTACAAACTTAATTTTACTTTGCTTTATGAATGGATAACTTTCTTTTTGCTCATTGTGCTCTTGTATTTTGATCGAATTTCTTTAATTGAGCTTGATATTTGGACAAACTTCGAGCAAAAATCTGATGAACTTGAATAATATTCAACTTTTAATAATCCGAATCGACTCAAGAACTATACAGGACTTTGACTCGAACTATTTTGCAATTCTTGTTCGAATATTTATATTCGAACTAAGCTGACTATCGGCTGAACTGTAAGTTCGAACTCACATGAAATCTAGAAATAGTATTTTTTTCAAGCATATTATATTCCATGCGTTCGGGATAGATTTTCCTTCAGGAGTTCGGAGTCGATAGGCATCATTTCTAACTATTGAGTCAGTGATGTAGGGTCCTTCCCAGCTCAGTCTTAGTTTACCCGCATTAATTTCTTGAGTGTTCTGAAAGACCTACCGAAGTACCAAATCTCCTGTTCAAAAAGACCTCAGCCGAACTGATTTGTTATAGAATTTCTCTACAGTTCTTTGGACTCGGATCATCTGGCCAGAAGCCTCCATCCTTTATCGTCGAGTAATTTTAGAGAGTCGAAGAGTTTCTCTTGGTTTTGTTCTTTGTCGAACAGTTCGACCCTTGGATGTCTCTGAATAACCTCGACGGGTGATACACCATCAACTCCATATGCGAGGGAGAAAGGAGTTTCGCCCGTAGCAGTTTTGTAAGTAGTTCGGTATGCCCATAGCACGGCTGGGAGTTCTTCGACCCAGACCGACTTCTTAGCTGCCAGTTTCCTGTTTAGGATGTTGATGATCATTTTATTAGATGACTTGGCCAGGCTATTGGCCTCGGGATATCTCGGAGTTGAGAATAGCAAACGAGCTCCGATTGTTTCGCAATAGTCCTTGAACTTTTTGCTAGTGAATTGGCGCCCGTTGTCCGTAATTATTTCCCGCGGTAGTCCGAACTGACAAACAATATTTTTCCATAGTAAGCTAATAATCGCGGTGTCTCGTTCTATGGAAAGTTGTTCGGCCTCGACCCACTTGGTGAAGGAGTCTGTGGCAACTACTAAATACTCTTTTTTACCCTTGGCTTTTAGTAGTTTTCCCACAATATCAATTCCCCACCGAGAAAACGGCCAAGCAGGTATGTTCGAGTGAAGTGGTTCGGCATGCAAGTGTGTTAACCCTGCGAACCTTTGACAACTATCACACTTTCGAACAACCTCCTCAGCATCTTTTTTCATGGTCGGCCAATAAAATCCAACTGTGATGGTTTTATGGGCCAAGCTTCTGGAGCCTGAGTGATTTCCATAACTCCCTGAGTGAATCTCCGAAAGGACCGAAGAGCTGTCTTCTTCGGACACACATTTTAATAGTGGTCCTTCGAAGGATCTTTTAAAGAGCTTGTCGTCCAGGAGGACAAATCATGCTGCCCTTTGGGTTAGTTGGATGGCCTCGGCCTTTTGTTGTGGTAGAACTCCTTCTGATAGATATCATATAATTAGAGTCATCCACGATTCTTGGGGATCGTTCACCGGGCAAACTTCCATAGGTTCAGACTCGCAGTCCCTGGTGGCTGGCCAGAGTGCTACGGTAAGTGGAATAGTTCGAGTTCCCCATGAACTTGCAGCCGCGGCCAGATTTGCGAGGGCGTCGGCATGCGAGTTTTCTTTTTCAGGGTACATGTGTGACTTCCACGTCTTCGAACTTGGATTCGAGCTCCTTAGCAAGTTCATGATACGCTAACATTCGAGCATCCCTTGCTTGGAACTTGCCTCGAACTTGGTTGATGACGAGCTGAGAGTCGGATTCAATTTTTAGCTTTCGGACCTTTAGATCTAATGCTAATTGCAGTCCAACAATCAATGCTTCGTACTCCGCTATGTTGTTCGTCGTTTGGAATTCAAAATGAATTGCCCTTTCGATGACCCATCTTTCGGGGGATACAGTATCCCTGCTCCACTCTCCCTAGAATTACTGGAGCCATCTATAGCGAGGGTCCAGAATTCTATACTGTTCGAAGTGGGTCCTAGCTTGATCTCGGCCATAATTTGGAGTTCGGGTGAATAATTTACAATAAAGTTGGCCAGGATTTGAGACTTGATGGTGCTCCTTGGCTCAAATTGAAGTCCGTAGCCCCCGAGCTCGATAGCCTATTTCATCATTTGGCCTGATAGATCCGGCTTGGATAGAACATGCCGAACTGGAAATGATGAAACCGCTTTGATTTGGTGAGACTCAAAGTACGGCCTTAATTTTCTCGAAGCCATGATGAGGGCGAGGACGAGCTTTTCTAAGGCCGAATATCATGTCTCGGCATCAAGAAGTGTCTGTCTGAGGTAATACACAGGGTGTTGACTCCCGTTTATTTCCCGAACGAGTACAGCACTTATAGCTTTTTCAGAAATGGCCATGTAAAGTTGTAACTCGCCCTCGGGTTCGGCCTTTGCCATGACGGGTGGACTTGTTAGGTATTGTTTTAAGGAATTGAGCGCCTCATCGCATTGCCTTGTCCATTCGAACTTCTTTGCTTTTCTGAGTAGAGAAAAGAACGAGTTCATCCTATCCGAGTATCGTGCGATGAATCTGCTGATTGTTGCCAACTTTTCGATTATTCGCTGCACATCCTTTATATTTTTGAGTGGCTGGATGTTTTGAATTGCTTTTATATGGAGAGGATTGGCTTCAATCCCCTTTTGACTGATTACATATCCGAGAAATTTCCCGGACGAAACACCGAAGACACATTTTGCAGGGTTCAACCTCATGTTGAACTTTTCCAAGATTTGGAATGTTTCAGCCAGATGTCGAAGGTGGTCTTCGAATTTATCTGACTTCACCAAGATATCGTCTATGTATACTTCCATAGTTCGGCCAATTTGCTGCTCGAACATTCGATTCATTAATCTTTGGTAAGTCGAACCCGCATTCTTGAGGCCAAATGGCATGACTTTATAGCAATAAATTCCCAGTTTAGTCATGAAGGCTATTTTTTCCTCGTCCGGGGGATACATTTTAATTTGATTGAATCCCGAAAAGGCATCCATGAAGCTCATTACGCCGAACCCCGTAGTGGCATCGACGAGCCGATCGATGTGTAGAGTGGGAATGGGTCTTTCGGACAAGCTTTGTTCAGGTCTGTGTAGTCCACAAAAACTCTATTTTTTCCATTGTTTTTCTTGACCACGACCACTTTCGCGAGCCATTCGGGATATTTTACTTCGCGAATGAATCCCACTTTGAGAAGATTCTTGACCTCCTCGGCAATGGCTTCATTTTGTTCTGGAGCGAACCTTCTCCTTTTTTGTCTTACGGGCTTGTACTTCGGATCGACGCGTAGTCGATGAGAGATGATCGATGGATCAATGCACGGCATGTCCGCATGAGAGAATGCGAAGTTCCCCTTATTCTGTGAGAGAAAAGTTTGCATCTCGAATTTTTGTTCTTCGGATAATTTTTCTCCGACGAAGGTAGTTCGAGATGGATTCTCCATGTCAATCAGGATTTCCGAGCTGCCCTCAATCGGCTCAGCCTGCATCATGTGAACAGTTCGGAGAGTTACTTCATAGCAACTCCTTGAAGCGAGTTGGTCCCCCCTTATGGTTCGAACTCCCCAAGGAGTCGGGAATTTGATCATCTGATGGTAGCAGGATGGTACGGCCTTCATGGCATGGATCCATGGTCGGCCGATCAGGATATTATATGCCAAAGGAGAATCGATTACTTGGAAGCGAGTCGACAAGTTTAATCCTTTGGCGAATACTGGTAGTGTAATTTCCCTAAGAGAATTTAGTTTCTCACCGCTGAACCCAACAAGTGTAATTGGGTCTTCGGTTATATTCTTCTCGGAGATCCCCATTTTTCGAAGAGTTTTGAGGAATATGATGTTGGACGAAGCTCCGGTGTCAACGAGGATCCTCTTGACCTGGCAGTTTGCTATCATTAGAGTGATAACAAGGGCGTCATCGTGCGGATAATGAGCTTCGATTTTGTCTTCGACACCGAAGCAAATCTCAAAGGGAGATGCTTCGATTTGCTGGATCGGTTGGTTTCTTATGTCTTGGAAATGTTTCTTTGCTGCACTCTGGGATGATCCGGTCATTGAGGAGCCCCCAGTAAGGACATTGATGACCCTTTGGATTTCCGGCTGCTTCAGCTCTTCGTGCAGAGGTTGCTGATTCGCCCCTATGGCCGGGGTCTGATATTTGGGAGCTTGACCTCAGCCCTTCCTTCTATTTCTCGTCCAAACCTTTCCTTTGTTGGCAGGCTTCGGACATGTTAGGAGACCTTCGGCTAGAAGTCGATCGACTTCTCTTTTTAAATCTCGGCAGTCATCAGTCTGATGACCATGGTCTTGATGAAAGTCGCAGTACAGGGATGCGTCCCTAAGTTCCGAACTTGCGAACATTTTCTTTGGCCATCAGACTTCATTGCCGATCTTCTGCATCTCACGAACAGCTGTTTGAAGTGGTATTTTTTGCTCGTCGTGGGATGTGTTTGACACCACCTTCATTCCCTGCTTTGACGATTCAGCCCGAGCAGGATAAGGTTGGTATCGGGCATTGGTCCACGTCTTGCTTCTTTTATCAGATTGGCTTGACTGGGGCTTGTTCTTATTCCTTCGGCCGAAGTTCTCCTCATCGACTTCTTGTCGAATTTAGGCTTCGGCTCGTGCCAATACCTCGGCCATGGTCGAGTAAGGATACCTGACCAATTTCCAGAAGAGATTAGAATTTCTTCTGAGGCCTTTCTTAAATGCCGACACTGCCATTTCTTCGAGGCAGATTGGGATGGTTACCTTTACTGAGTAGAATCACTTCAGGAAGTCTTGAAGCGACTCATTCTCTTTCTGGACGACGGAGTAAAGGTTGTCCGATCTTTTTGGTGCTCTTCGACTGCTTAAAAAATGTTGTACAAAAGATTCGTGCAGCTCGGCAAACGAAGAGATCGAGCTCGGAGGAAGATGCATGAACCATTGCATGGTCGGCCCGTCCATGCATGCTCCGATGCTTTTACACATTCATGCTTCATGTTGATGATCAGGAATCACCGTGGTCTGCATCTTCATTTTGTAAAGTGTTATGAATTCGTCGGGGTTTGTCTTCCCGTCATATGGCTTTAGTGTTGGCATTGTGAATTGAGAAGGTAGTTGTACGGCCGATATCCTTCGAGTGAAGGGAGACTCGGCGTAACTTTCCAGTGGGATATTCTTCGGAGGAGTTGGTGCCCCCGAAATCAGGGACATAAATTTTTTCATTTGCTCGAGCTATTTTTCGAGCAATTGGATTTTCTCCCCTGTTTCACTGTCTTCGGTCGGGACCCAACTGCCGTTGGGTTTGGTTCGGACGCGGGAGGCTTCTTCCTCTCCCTCGGATTCAAGCAGAGGGGTTCTGCTCCTGGAGCGGGTTTCACTCTGTCCTTCACTGCGGGCTATGGCCAATTGCCGCCGAAGAGCTTCGGCTTCCACAGTGACCCTTCAGTTTTCCTCCTACAGATTGCGGAGTTCTTCCTCCTGCCGTTTTAGTTTGGCCTCGAACTCGGCGGCACTTCGGAAGACTCTGCGGCCTGCTGGTGGATTGTTGTTGTCGTCGTTGTTGTTCTTCTCCATGATTCTTTCTTTCTTTCTTATTCGGCCCTCCTTCTAGCGCCAATTGTTAATGCTCGAAATTTCGGAGGCTTAGTTTATAAGAGTACTTGATAAAATAAATAAGAGATTGCAAATGAAATAGAAATAAATGATTTGTTGTAAGTAGAACTTGAATGCTTTAGTGCTTTTATTTTTGTATTTATTGCTGATTTCAATGTGTCATTGTACAATAAATGTAACCCTATTCATAGGGAATGAATACAAGGAATTGACTCTAGATGAAGAGTCACAATTCTTCAGCCGAACTGGTGTTTCGAACGATTGCATTTGTTCGGGTGAGCTGGTTTCATCTTTATGTAGTTCGGTTCAGCAATTTGGCCCTTTGTAACGTCCGAGCTAATCCGCTCGACCAGTGTGTAGCTCGGTCGAACAGCCGAACTTCTGAGGATTTTTCCTTAATCAAATATTTCAGTTCTTGGGCCTCCTTCAGTGGGCTTTCTTCTTTGATGGACCGATAATGGGCCTTCTCATTTTCGAGTCACAGCATTTTGTTATCTAGTTTACTTTTATTTGAGTAAATTTGATTGCATATTTGTTCCTTATTCTTGCATATCTCATCCCAAGTTATAGAATTTGCTAGGTGCTCTAGGTCTGCCTAGCGCCTAGGTGGGTGTCTAAGTGGTGATTGTTTTAAGATTTTCTCGTATATTAGTGTCACTTAGGACCGATTAATTAATGGTTCAACATGCCCTTCATGGGGTGTCTGGGGCTGATTAATGAACTAGGCCCGATTTCTTCATTATTTATATGTTTCTTGGATCGGTCAAGGGCCTCCGAGATGCACCCTAAGGCCACTTTTACGACTATGATTTCATCTATTTTTTATTTATGTTGGTTGATGATATAAATGAAGGATGCACTATTTTTTCTAGTCGGTTAAAAGTTTATTGTTAGCAATGTTAGCAGAGGCGGATCCACACTAGGCCTAGGGGGCTCCAGCCCCCCCTAGCCGGAATTTTTGTTTGTTTTTATAGTATCGTGATTCAGAATTTATCGGACTAGCCCCCTCGTAAAGAAGAAAAAATGGATGAAAATAAGAAAAAGAATATGATACGAAGGGTTGAAGTCCAGTGGAGGTAAAAAAAAAATCAGCCCCCCTCACGGAGATTTTCTGAATCCGCCACTGAATGTTGAAGCAAGCACCATGTAAGGTGATTACTTTATTGTTTGGTTTGGTTTTGTAGGCTTGTCTGTTGAATTGAATTCCTTGCATGGTCAAGTGTATGATTTGGGTCGAATCAAGCTGGTCTTGCAAAATGGAGTGCACGTTGCCTCTCTTGAAATTGTGTGTGAGCTGGGACTGCCTTCCCAAAATGATGAAACTAAGGTTGAACCATACATAAATTCCTTCAGTGGTAAGTATGGTACTGGTCTTGAAACTGTGATGGAGCTGCAATTTATTGTTGGGCCCAGAATACAAAATCACAAAGTGAGAAACGAAGAAGACAAGTAAGTCGAAGGAATGGTTCGAATGAGTTCGAAGCACTAGACTTGGGGAAAATTTTCTGGAGTTTATTTCTTGCAATGAAACTATTAGATAAACTCTCAACTCTCTCTAGATTAACACTCTCTCTCTCTCTCTCTCTCTCTCTCTATGGTGTATTACAAATAAAATCAAACAACCTAGTTAAAACATAACTATTCAATGCTCATCAATTTCCACCTGAAACCACCGAGCATTTACCATCATTTGACTAGTAATTGTCGAGCCATTTAATTCCTTAGTCTCTAACGGTCGAACCGTTACACTTATTCATTAATTCCCCTGAGTCGAAACTGTCGAGGGAATAACTCAACATTCTTCCCCTTACTCCTGGCGTGCTCTGAGGTCTCGAACACCCAATTGGTGTCGCATCGTCACTAACCTTGATGCTGATAGAGCTTTCGTTAGTGCATCGGCTCTCTACTCATCAGGTCGAATGAACTCCACTTCGACCTGACCTGCTTCGACACTTTCTCGATTGAAATGGTATTTTGTATCAATGTGCTTGCTACGACCATGAAAGACTGGATTTTTCATGAGAGCCAGTGCGGATTTATTATTTGCGAAGAGCTTAACTATCTTTGGCTTCGAACCACTTAACTCAAACAGCAATGCTTTCAACCAAAACAGTTGACAAGCTGCTGCCATGACTCTACTTCGCACGAGGAAAGGGCCACCATTTTCTGTTTCTATGAGTTCCACAAAACAAGCAAATCATTAATGTAGAACGTCATTCCTCCAGTACTCTTTCGATCATCTAGATCTCCTGCAAGATCACTGTCCGAGTATCCCATGATCTCTTCATCTCTAACTCCTCCACGAAACACTAGGCTGAACTACATAGTGCCTTGAAGATAATGAAGAATCTGTTTCACAGCCATGTGATGCATCTCCGTAGGCCTCTCCATAAACCTACTAGCAACTCCAACAACATACGAGAGATCCGACCTCATATGAAGAAGATATTGAAGACAACCAATAACTTTTCGGTACTCGGTATCATCAACCGGTTGTCCTTTGGGATCTTTGTGGAGTTGAGCCCTCGGCTCCATAGGTATCCGGGTTGAATTGCAATCAAACATACTGTTGGGTTTGGCAAACCCATGTCCCACATTGGGGAGAAAAGGAATGAATTCCTTGTATATAAGAGTCCACCCAACTCCATTAGTATGAGGCCTTTTGGGATGCAGATGCCCAAATGCAAAACCGTGAGGGCTTTGGTCCATAGCGGACAATATCATACTAATGTCGAGTTGGCGGTTCTCCCAACAAATTGGTGCGGTGAACATGGAATGACCACGTGGTAACCTGGTTCGAGCAGGGTTCGGGGGACTGAGGTGATGGTGGACTCTGGAGTGAATGTAGGAAGCTCTCAATTCGAGCGGGAATTGTCTCTGGGTGCCTTGTGTCTAAAGCTTCCTAACAGTGGTGGTCAGGCGGCGGGTCCTGTTGGTTTACGGTGGTGCAAGATAAGTTAAAACGGATCAAGGCTCGAGGGGAGGAAGCCCTCAACAAAACTCGATACAATGGGTGCCTTGTGTCGAAAGTTTCCTGACAATGGTGGTTAGGCGGCGGGTCCCGTTAGTTAACAGTGGTGCAAGATGAATTGTGATCGAGGGAAAGGACACGGGATTGTGGTCCTTGGGTTTGAGGGGAGGATTTTTGAGTTTGGCAAACTCATGTCCCACATTGGGGAGAAAATAAAGGAATTCCTTGTATATAAGAGTCCACCCAACTCCATTAGTATGAGGCCTTTTGGGATGGAGATGCCCAAATGCAAAACCGTGAGGGCTTTGGCCCAAAGTGGACAATTTCATACTAATATCGAGTTGACAATTCCCCCAACACATATAGAACTGACTTAGCACCTTCTTGGAATATGTTGCCTCTTTGATCGAAGTGCCTCCTTCGAACTGGTCTACTTCGATGCCAAGGTAGTACGAGAGTAATCCGAGATCAGTCATCTCGAACTCCCCCATAATTTGCTTTTTGAAAATTCGAACTCCTTTCGGATCTTCAACAGTTACGACCAAGTCGTCCACATATACACCAACAATCAATTTTGTGTTAGTGTTACCTCTTGTATACACAACTTGCTCCTACGAACACCTTCTGAAACCCATATGCTTCAAACTTCGATCGAGCTTCAAGTTCCAAGCTCGAGGGGCTTGCCTAAGCCCATATAGAGCCTTCTTCAATTTCAGTAAGAGGTGCTCCTTTCCAGTGACTTTGAACCCTTCCCGTTGAGACACACACACCTCTTCTTCAAGATCTCCATTCAGAGATGCTGACTTCACAACAAGATTTTTAGTTTTATAGTTTTGGCGGGAAAATGGCAAAAGTGTAAATATGTGGAAGTATTCTCTTTAAAATATATTAACTAGATTTTTAATAATAAGTTGTTATTTAAAGTAAATCATGATTTTATGTAGTAAAAGCAATATTTAACTAGGTTTGTTGCTTATAAATTGTCAAATCTCTTGCGGTTATGTGGTACTAACACGAATTTCATCAAGAAATCATATGTAAAATTAAGTGAAAACATTCGCAGTGAAGTAGTACACTTTAAATCTCTTGAGAAAGGAGAAAGGAGAAAGGATACAAGAGAATGCTCTTGTTTGATTCTGTCAAATAAAGATATCCTCCATCTCCTACGATATTAAAATTTTGATGAATCATTCGTTAAATGTTTGATTATGTCACGTATATGATATGTATTTTTAATAGACAAAATCAAACATTAAAATGTAATTCACATGCTAAAAAAGACAATTCACTAAAATAAACAATTCATTTATATTGGTGCTCTCGCTTGTACAATATACCAACTCACAATAATTAACACATAGTGATGCTAATAAATTCAAACCATTACTAGTTCGCTACCTGCGCGTTGCGCAGCGTGTAAAATTATTTTAATTGTATTAATATATATTAGTCAAAGATTAAGACTCGAACGAATTTAGTTTAAACTTAAAAAGTTTTATTCAATTAAAAGCTTACGCTATAAGTTATTTAACTATTCTTAATTGATTTAAAATCTTATTTGTTTTCTTTTATACCTCTTTTCATATATAATTACCACTTATCATCTCTTTAATTTACAATCAATTCGATGTTATGTTTCATGCACTTTTATTTTTGTGGCATTGTCATCAATATTACTAATATTGAATATTTGTATTACAGGATATACACATTTATTATATACATTAATATAAACTATTTTATAGATATAATTGAGGTTGGAGGTTCAAATTTTTCCATTGATCTTGAGTTAATTTAAAATTATTTAGATGTTCTTGATGTCTTTGGTCTCCTTTTTTTTCATTTCTCTACACACAAATACACTTTATCATTATCTTTCTTATCTCTTATTGGACACACACATTTGAACTTGTCTCCTTCATTTCTTTCTATCTGACAAACATTTTAATAGTACAGTGATCTTGTATTTTATGAGATAGTTTCCTTTGTAAAGAAGAACAAACGGGGTGAAAATAAGAAAAAATAAGATACGAATGGATTGAAGTTAAGATAGAGAAAAAAAAAATTAACTCCTTACAAAATTTTTCTGGATCCGCCACTATTTTATTGTCATCCCAAAATATATTAATATCAAAATTACATTCAATGCAATAGAAGTGTCATCTCCTCCAAATATATTTATATAAAGTATACATAATGAGATTTTTAATACAAACGTACATATAAACCAACTTTCAAATTTATTTTACACCAATTGAAGGTTGTGCCATAAGAATTTAAAAAAATAAATTTTAAAACATGCCCATATATTATACCAATTTTACATGTGGTGTATGATGTTATAGTGAAATGTTAATTTTTTATGAAATTTATCATTCTCATACGTTATGTTAGATTATATTAGTTTTAAGCACATAATATATGTGTGATTGCATATATTTGATATTTTTGTTCAATATAAATCACTCTTTATACTCCAGTTTTAGAACTTGGTAAAGTAGAGCTCAATAGTTTAGTTTCTAACAAATTTGAATGTGATAATGGAATTGTCTAGCTCTCATGAGCATAAGGTTGTAATTATATCATCTTCTCCCAATTTATCTTTTTCCACATGCACAATTCATCGTCGTTATCATGAAAAGTAATAGTTTCCGTTGATAATATTTGCACTTGAAATTTTGGGTTCAAGTATATGAATGTCTAATGTGATTTTAATTAAGATTTTATGACATTCTACAAAAAATTACTTCTTATTTACCTAAGCTCTAAAATTATATCGTGACCAATCGATTGGAATTCAATTATCTATAATGTATTTTTATGGTTGCATAGATGTGTATTTATAAATACAAACCCATAAATTACGTATATCTAATACTAATGATAATATATTCTAAACAAAAGGAACAATAAAATTACATATATTATTTTATGAGAAAACACTAAACCTAACCAAATAAATAAATTTAAAGTATATAGAAAAATATGAATCTTATAAACTGTACATGAAAAACATTTTAAAAAAATTAAATCCACCACAATGATTGTTAGTAATTTGAATAAAAATCATTTTAATGTTTTTATTCTTTAATATTTTGTTAGAAAGAGTAATTATAAACGCAGCCACAAAATTTCTCAATATAGTCTCTTAAATTTTAAAAAATAAAAGTATTATGTAATATTATAATTTTACCCTAGTAATCCCACCATTTAAAATTATAAGTACATAGCCCCATTCACTTAGATTCTAAACAAAGTGTAGCCGAGACTCTGGAAGAGATTTACATTCCACCAAAAATTCATCTTTGGTGAGTGAGCATTATTATAAAATGATTCCATATCATCATATTGTTGTGGATGAAGTTTACGATCTTCTTCTGAACAACCGTGGTTCGGGCCAAGTCTTGCAAGGAGGAACTTTTATTTCCTATTTTTTAAAATTTTGATGAGGAAATTTGAGCTATAATTTAATTGTGAACTTCAAACTTGTAAGAAGGAATACATGTCTATGGAAATTTCTCTCAATTGCGATAACTGAATTTATGCTTATCCATCAAGCAGTTTCCCATTCGTCTTTTAACTGTGGGTAAGTGTTTCAATAATTTAGAAATTTGCAAAATTATGTTTAAAAGAAGAAAAATATAATTTTCTTCTTTCTGCATGGATTTCATTCACGTATAATGATGCAGGAGTTTTTGTTTTGTTTTGTTTGTTTTTTTTTTTTTTTTTTTTTTTTTTTTTTTTTTTTTTTTTTTTTTTTGAGAAATTAGGGATATAAGGCTAACGAAACAAACAAATATATGATATTTTTTTTCATTTCGTAAATAAAGGTAGAATAGTAATATAAAATAATAATTTTATTTTTGAATAGCATTAATAATATTCGTTAGCTTTTTTATTGAATTGTTTCGGAAAATACTTTTGAGAAAAAAAAAAAAAACTTCAGATTTTAGAATAGCAAGAGGTTTCTATTTCGCGAATCTTCATTTTTATCAAAGTAAAATCTCACCGAACTATTTAGATTTTCTATATTTCATGTAAATTTAAGTATTAACTTATACAAATTTATTGTGATTAAATATTGAATTTAAAGCATAATTTTGTAAATATTCGTAAATTTCCATAATTTATGCAAAGTTTTTTATGGAATAATTTTGTGAGCGGGAAAAATTTTCTTTGGCAGGGGTCATGCTTTTATAAGTATATATAGATATAGATATAGATTTGACAATAAATATCAATTTAATTTATGTCCTATATTTGAATATATAAATAATGGTACAAGTCAATTATATGCAATTATATTCATTATTATAGAGCTATGCAATCAACCTTTGGGCCATCTTTATATGGCTTATAACAATGAGTATTAATATATCCATAATACAATGCATTCGATTAAAATCTATCATCCTATGAGTAATTAAATATATAATTTAGAATCAAATAATTAGGATTGAGCAACGGTCAGTTCGGTGTGAAAACCGAACTAAACTGCCCAAACCCCCTAACTGAACTTTTCAAAAATTCATTCTCTGTTGGTTCGACATCCGAGTTATGAATCTATTTGGTATTAGATAGAGTTTCATCGTGTTATTAGTTTGCTTTGAGGATTGCTGGATTGAGATTTATTTACTCAAACAATGAACCAAGAACTATGGCTAGTATATGGGATAATCTCGTTATTCTTTTCCTTATGGGTTTGTCAACTTATGGTTTTATAAATTTATTTAGCCAATGTATTGCAATTATCTGGTAGAAATATCAGTGATCAAATTGGTGTTGTTGCCGGGGAATGATAGATTTAGACTTGTTACTAATTCTATTGGAGGATTATTGATTTGAGTTGTATTCTAATTTTCGTATTTTCTTATTTCAGGTATTAAAAAAATCAAGGAGGCCTCTGTATCGATCGACACGCCGGGTGTCGATCGACACAGAGGGGTCGACAGAGACATACTTCGACCCAAGGGCGGGGTCGACAAGAAGGCTCTGTGTCGACCGACACGCCGCACGTCGATTGACACGGAGTGCTAGTTGCTGAAAAAGTCCATGTCGAGCAATTCTAACCTCTAGTGGATAAAAAGTTGATGCCTGAGATCAACTGTCAGGTATTGTTCATACTCTTGTCTGATTTTCAAACTATTTCCTCTCTTGGAAATAAGTTTAGGGGAATGAGGACAAGAGTGGAACCTTTTATCCTTTTATTATGCTTCCTTTTTAATTCATGTTTTTTTTTCGTTGTTTTGTTTCTTGTGTTATTCTTTTGGAAAAAAAATAAATTGGAACTGTCTGTTTCGACCGACACACCTGGTGTCGGTCGAAACAAAGGAGTCGACATAGCCACATCGATCCAGTCTCAAGATATCGACATAAGAAGGTTGTGTCGACACACACATTGGGTGTCGGTCGACATGGAGGAGTCGACAGGGCTGCATGTCGAGCTAGTCTGAGGCTTGACACGGGGTGTTGGGAATTATTTTGTAATTCTCCCTTTAGGATCAAATTTGTAATAGGTTTTGTTGAATCAAAGCCTTAGTATTTGGTCGATCATTGCTGAATTCTAGATAGTCTAGCAACGAATTGTAATGTCCTGTATAGGAAAATTATCGAGTTGTAATAGACTAGGAATGCTATGGAGGACTGCTAAGGAGTTAGCAAATCAAAGAGAAGGAAATTCGATTCTAGCATATTCCGAAGATTCTGGATGCTAAGAAGTGATGTCAGCAGTTAGCAGAAGGCTCGCTGCTAAAGGCGCTAGCAGACAGAAGTGATCGCTAAGGAGAAGTGATGGATTGCTAAGAAGATTGATTGCTAAGGAGTCAGCAATTATAAAGAAAGAGGGCGGAATGCTGAAGGAGTCAGCATTCGCTAATCACTTAAGCAGACTGCTAGAAGGCATAGCAGTCAGCAGACGAAGATTCATATGCTAAAGAAACAATTGCTGAGGGGTCAGCAATTATTCACAAAAGAAAATGCTAGAGACATCTAGCAGACAGAGAGACTAGCAGATTGCTAAAGGCTAGCAGATTGCTAATGCCTAGCAAATTGATTATAGGAGAAGCGTTCAGCAATCAAGACTCTAGACACTTCGCAGATTACATCTAGCATTCCCGATAGAATGCTCAGCAAAGACAAGATCAAGACATCTTCTAAGGCTCCCGTTCTGCCAAATCGTACAACCAAGGACGACGACCTTACCCGAAGTGACTAAAAAGTACTGTTGCAGGCAGAAAGTAAGGAAAAAGCTATCACTCTTTTGGAGCAAGGATCCGTTGTGTCTAACGGGTATAGAGATTCAAGTTTTGAATCTCCAGATATAAAAAGAAGATCCAGACAAGAGAGAGATAGAACTGCTTCCATTACTCACGAGCTAAGGAACCTCAACCATATCTGAAAAAGCATTAACAGAGAGATTCCTTTGACAAACAAAAGAGCAAGAAAGTAGTCACGAGAGCATTTACGAGACAAGAAGAATCTTAAAAGCTCTCAACCACCAAGTGTCCCCTACATTCAAGATCTGACACTCAAGTGGCTTATTGAAACCTTTTTAAGGTTCAATCATTGGGATACCTTCCAATCTTGGAAGCATCCAGCAGTCAAATCTCTGAAAAGAGATTGACTAGGACGGGCTTTTGCCGAAATTGAAGGAAAGTTTGGAAGGAACTCTAAAACTTCCAAAAGCGGTAAAGGCGAGTTTTACGAAGGTGTGCCCTTGACTCAGCCGGAGCTACTTCTGAAAAGGAGCAGGATAATGGAGGATAGCTGTGCAGGAGCTGGTTCGAAAGTTCACCACCTGTTGCATGTGTTGGCGAATCCTTATATTCTGATATCTTTTTAGTGAATTCTTAGCGATACGGCTAAGGAGTGGACATAGATCTGTTAGATCGAACCACTATAAACTCTGTGTGATTTACTGTTTTATTGTTTCCTGTTTAGATTTGAAACCTAGCAACATCAAGTTGCTAGTGTATATCTTGAAACAATCTAATACATACTCGAACATAAAGATAAACATTTAGAGAAGATTAAGTGCAAGATAAGATTTAAGAACTTCCGCTGCATTTCGTGTTTCTATTTAAGCACGATGACTCTGATAAATCGGGACCAACAAGTGGTATCAGAGCGGAGTCATACCAGACTCTCCGTTTCTGAGTCGCTTTTGACCCGATCTACCTTTTCCTTGTGCTTCTCTGTTGCTTTCTGTTTAGCTCAGGTATCTAAAGTCTTGCAAGATGAACCATACTCTACCCAAGTATAACAAGGAGAGATTCGAGTCATGGAAGAAGTTAGCAACCATCCAACTTCAAAGTATCCATCCAGAGATGGCAGATGTGCTAACCAAAGGACCCATCATAATCATGATGGTCAACACCGCAGTCGGTGCAGCTGCTGATGGTCAACCCGTCCTCAAATGGTAGTAAAATCTTATGAAGAATGGACGTTGGAAGACAAAAAGAGGGGTCAGCTGGAATACTTAGCAAAGAAGTTGATCCTCGACAGTCTACCCCCCTTCATGGCCGACAAAGCTCTTGACTTTGATACAGCTAAAGAAATGTGGGATTACGTGTGCGCATCTTCCCAGGAAACTGAGCAGATGAAACGCAACAAATTACAGGTAGCTGTTGATAAGTATGAGTCTTTTTCTATGATTCCAGGTGAAACCATGTTGGAATTGTATACATAAAAGCATTATGATTGGTATATTTGGAAACGTTATGTTTGATATACTGGTAATCATTAATGACTTGCAATAAACAACTCCTGTCTGAATTAACAATCATACGATGCGAACAAACACATCCAGTTATCTCGTCGATAGGGAGATCATACGGTGTGTAAGAGATCACAGAAGATCGTATAGATCGTTCGACCTAGCGAGATATAAATAGTTATCACAGCTGAGACAGTTTCTGGTTTGGCTGTCGGTTTAGGCTGCGGCACACAAGTCCATAAGCGGTTTATCTTGACTGCTTTGTGTGACCGGTACATCTCAATGTATTGATAGGATCAACAGTGAGATGAACCATTCTACTTGACATATGAATGAGTAAAGATCTCGGTAACTTGGTCGGATCTAAAGTCTATTAAAAGCTGAGGGGCACACATGGGTTGACTATCACTTTGACTTGCTATGGTGGAGAGTCTTACATGTACTCGTATATCTGCATCTTGGGTGATGGCAGCTTGTGTGGGGTTTCCTCAGGCTGGATTTAGATAACCATATCCGTTTCAGGATGGTGACATTCCCTGGGAAGCTCACGAGGTTCGTTATGCTAAGTCCTGCAGGCTGAATCATTGATTCAAGCATAAGCGATAAGGGTTGAGTGGTACTACTCAGGAATAATAAGAGATTAATTAATTACAGCTAATTTTCATACGCTGAATTAATTAATGAATGTCTGAAACCTTAAATATGGGGATTAACCAAGTCAATGCAACCCGTTCCTAATAACGTGGTAATAAAGGGGTAGGTCAGCGTTAATTCTCTGGTGGCATGAATTAATGTTTATTAATTAATTATGTTCTGGGGTTGAACATGAAATTAATTAATAGGAGGCCCACTTTATTATTTGCATTTGATCCCTGGTCTGGCCCAACACTGCTCAGAGCCCATTAGGGTTTATTAAACCCTAATAGCCCATTCTCACATCTATATAAATAGATGATCTCTCACTAGCCCACATAAGTTTTAAGTTTGATTTTCAAATCAAAACCCTAGAGAGATTGTGAGAGAGTGGGCGGCTAGATCCGGTAGCGTATCCTCACCAGATTTCCGGATCGAGCAAGGGAACAGATCAGAAGATCAGATCTGTAGGAACACCATCGTTTTGATCGATTCCAGATCCAGATCTGCACTATCTTCATTGCCGTCATCGATCTAGATCTGTAGATCAATCATTGGAGTTTAAGGTATCCCTTTGAATCTACGTATTAAATTAAATAGGAGCATGCATAGGGCATTTGCTGTTTGTCATGATATTTATTTTGATATCCATAAATCGAATCCGGAGTTTTAATAAATGGCGATTCATGTCGCCTATTGTAGACTCAGTTCCTACAAACCATACAGGCCATGGAAGAAAGATTCAACACAATCATAGGGGAGCTCAAGAATGTGGGCAAGACCTACGACAATGGGGAGATGAACAACAAGATTATATCTAAACTCTTCCCGAGGAGCGATTGGTTTGTCAAAATGACGAGCCTAAGCGAGAAGGATCTCAGCAATATGACGACATCTGAGGTATTTTCTCAACTTAAAGCTCATGAGTTCATTATACAGCAATCAAAGAAGAACGAGGCTGCTGTGGTGCAACCTACGTCATCAAATGCTGGAAACCCTGAGGACTTGGCGTACTTCGTCAAGAAAGATGCAAACAAATGGAATACCAGAAAGCCATTTCACAACCAGGAGAGATCTGCTCCAGCAACACCAACCAAGGAGGTTCCTTCAACCTCTAGCTCTCAGAACGAAGATCAAAAGATCAATGAGTTGGAAGAGCAGATGAGAAAGCTCCAGAAGTTGATGCTGGAAGCTATGGCCGAAAAGGAAGCAAAGCTCGCTTCAACCCAGCGCGCATCAGAGAGAAAGCCCAGGACATGCTTCGAGTGCCAATCTCCTGATCATCTAAAGCATGAGTGTCCAAGGGTAAGTCCAGAAGAAAGAGAGCGCCTCAGACAAAGGTTTGAGCGAAGAGCTGTCCGAGTAGTGACCAAGGCGTTGCTGACAAGGACTGAAGTGCCTGATATCCCGAATAACGAAGAGGAATATTATCCATCCGACGAGGAAGAAGAAGCCATGATGGTGCTGATGGCAAATACTGTGGAGGATGATGAAGCAAATGCTGATGCTGAGCAACCTGCTGAATCGGCTCTAGCAGTTGACAATCAGGAGGTAACCTCTACTAGCAATTCCAGTTCAGCATACATACACGAATCAGAGGATTTCTCGTTGGATTCCGAGAAAGATTATCTTACAAAGTTTTCCTTAGAACTTTCCAAAGTTTATTCCTTGAAAAATGCTATAGTAAAAGATAATGCCTCACTTAAGCATAAAGTTACATCCTTGGCCGATGAAGTCGAAAGACTAAGGTCTGATAGTGAGGAACTCTTAAAACTCAAGGCAGAATTCTCCAAACTTTTTGAAAATTTCCAAAATCTTGAAAAGGAGAATCTAACTTTGAAGAACAAAGCTAATGACAAGTGCATTTGCGCATACACGACGAGCAAGGATGTTCTAAACAGCCTTGTTAGCCAACAGAGACGTCATTCTGACCGATCTAGAATTGGGCATAGTCATAGCAGCAACAATGAGACTTCGAAGCAGAAAAGGAATGTTACTTTTGTTTCTGCTGGAAAGTTGTTTGCTGATGATAAAGGCAAAGATAAGATGATTGCTGAGTCATCCACTGCTAGACAGAATGCTATGCAAAATATCAAGCAATGTGCTAGGCGTAATGCTCAGCAAAATGCTAAGCAGAATGCTCAGCAGAGTATCATGCAAAATGTGGATATCAGTAGAATACTTACCGAATGTCTGCTAGACAGACTTACTCAGCAGAATCTAGAATGAGTGCTAAGCATTATGTTCCCAATGCTAGGAAGCCAAATCCTATCTTTGCTAGGGGCAAGCAAGTTAATTACCATGCAGTAAGACCTCTATATCATCAATACACACCACATAGGAGGAACACCTATATGAGGCCCGAGTCCAAACATGTTCAAAGGACTGTGAAGGCTAAGAAGCACACCACTCCACCACATGCACGTCATGTTAAACATGCATATCCAAAGGTCGAGAAGGTTGTTGATGGTGACATCAAGAAGAAAATTTTGAGAATCACCAAGATGTGGGTTCCGAAAGGAACAATGGTTCACGCTAATCCCGCAGGACCCGATACTAAGCGGGTACCTAAATCAACTTGATTTCTTTTGCAGGAACAGGGTCCGAGTGCTAAGACATCAAGAATGTCAAACGAGTGGATCCTTGATAGTGGTTGTTCAGCCCATATGACGGGGCAAGAAGAATTATTCACAGATCTTCAAAAAGTGTATGGCCCAAGCGTAATGTTCGGTGACAATAGCAAAGGACGAGTTATTGGACGTGGATGCATCAAGCAGAATGGACTTCGCATAGTGAATGTCGCCCTCGTTTCCAACCTCAAGCATAATCTCCTAAGCATCAGCCAACTTACGGAAAATGGGTACAATGTTTATTTTATAAGTACTGGCTGTGAGATTGTTGACAATGTTACAGGAGAAGTAAAGCTAAGAGGCATCCGCAAGGGTGGCCTATACATTGTTGATTGGCAAAGCGGTCAGCAACATTCATGCTTCGTGGCATTGAACAAAGAGGAGACGAATTGGCTTTGGCACAAGAGGTTGACGTATCTCAATTTCAAAACCATCAACCACCTCGCCAGGCACAAGCTTGTTGAAGGATTGCCCGAAGAAACCTTTCGAAAGGAAGGTGTGTGCAAAGCTTGCTAACAAGGGAAGTAGACAAAGGCATCTTTCAAGTCAAACCCGGAAAAGGCCACATCAGAGAGGATTCTTGAGCTCTTGCACATGGATCTATTCGGCCCAGTCACTCCACCCACTGTAAGTAAGAAAGTTTACACACTTGTGGTTGTTGATGACTTTTCCAGGTATACGTGGGTTCGTTTGCTAAGGACCAAGGACGAAGTCAAGATCCTACTGCCGGAACTGATTCTTAAAGAGCAAAATAGCAAAGAAGTCACAGTGAAAAGGATCAGATCAGACAATGGAACCAAATTTTGCAATGGAATCTTGATGGATTTTTGCGCAGAAGCCGGTATTGTTCATGAGAAGTCCACTGCTAGGACTCCCCAGCAGAATGGACTAGCAGAGCGAAGGAATAGGATATTGAAAGAAGCAGTGCGGTCCATGCTTGCCGACTCTGGATTGAGTGGAAAGTATTGGGGAGAAGCCGTGATTACTGCGTGTTACACTCAAAATAGGAGCGCAATCAATGGCAGATTCAACAAAACTCCTTATGAAGTGTACAATGGTCGTAAGCCTTCGATTACTCATCTTCGTGCTTTTGGTTCGACATGTTATATCCATACTAATGGGAAGTCGAAACTTAACACTTTTTCGCCTACGTCTGATGAGGGTGTTTTCCTGGGATATGGGCACCCTTCTCACAAAGGCTATCGAGTGTTAAATAAGACAACTCAACTTGTGGAGATAACATGCAATGTTATTTTTGATGAGTCTACTCTAGTGCGGAGGGTTATCAAAGAACAAAAGGATAGCAATCATGAGACCAATGATGTCCATGGTCAATCAATCTTAAATTCTTTCGAAAACATGAGTATTGATTTGACTAGGTCTATGAATGATTCTAATCCAGCAAAGACGCACTCAGCAGGTGACCAAACTGCTGATCAGGCCTGTGATGCTAATGATCATGATGAGGCCACCACCCAAATTCATCTTAATGATAATTTGGAAGTCATTGGATCACTAGACGAAGAAGATGAGGAAATCTCAAAGCCATCTCCCGATGTTGAAGACGGTGTGAGCGTTGCTGAAGATCTTGGCAAGGGCGTTGCTGAGATGCCCGCTACTGAAGTTCCAGTTGTTGAAGCTCCAGGTGTTGAGTGTCCTGTAGTTGAGATACCCGATGCTGAAATTCAGACTGCTGAAGGTCCCGATGCTGAACCCCAGGCGGTTGCTGAGGAGAATCCCCCAGCAGACAACATTCTAGAAGGGAATGCAATTGCTGAAACCCTAGAACCTAGCAATCCAAAACCCTGATGGTTAAGAGATCATCCCCTAGATGCTGTGATTGATGACATCAATGATCCAGTAAGGACGCGACAAGGAAATGCTATGCTCGCATGCTACCTATCCATGAAGAGCCAACAAAGGTTGAAGATGCTCTACGATGTCCAGATTGGGTAAATGCTATGCAAGAAGAGTTAGCAGAGTTCACACGGAATCAAGTTTGGGAACTTGTAGACAGACCAGAGCACCAATGCGTGATTGGAATGAAGTGGGTGTTCAAGAATAAAAAAGATGAGTCTGGAATGGTCGTTCGAAACAAAGCGCGTCTTGTAGAAAAAGGTTACAGACAATGCGAAGGAATTGACTATGATGAGACGTTTGCTCCAGTGGCTCGTTTGGAAGCAATTCGGTTGTTCCTCGCATACGCTACACACAACGAATTTCCAGTATTACAAATGGATGTAAAGAGTGCATTTCTGAATGGTGAGCTCAAAGAAGAAGTGTATGTTGAGCAACCACCAGGCTTCGAGCAAGGTAATCAAGTGTATAGGCTCAGGAAAGCCTTGTATGGCCAAAAGCAAGCACCCAGAGCGTGGTATGGAACTTTATCTAAGTTCTTGTTAGCGAATGGATTCACGAAGGGAAAGATTGATCAGACTCTTTTCAGAATCAAAGATGAAGGAAGTATCTTGCTAGTGCAGATATATGTGGATGACATTATCTTTGGCTCGAAGAATCCGAAGTTATGTGAGAATTTTTCTCAGCTCATGCAAAGCAATTTTCAGATGAGCATGATGGGAAGAATGTCCTACTTCCTAGGACTTCAAGTCAAGCAATCAGATGGAGGGATATTTATCCATCAAAGGAAGTACACTCGCGACCTGATTGCTAAGTATTGCCCAGAGAAGACTAAGAGTCTAAGGATTCCCATTAGCACAAGTTGCCAAATCAGCCTCGATGAAGGAGGAGAAGATGTGAATCCAACCTATTATAGAGGTATCATCGGCTCTCTACTCTATCTAACTGCTAGCAGACCGGATATATCCTATGCAGTTGGAGTGTGCGCAAGATACCAAGCAAATCCTAAGAAATCTCACTTGGATATTGCTAAGAGGATCGTTCGATACCTAAAGTGCACAGAAGGACTTGGAATTTGGTATCCAAGGTCTGATGGTTTTTCACTAAGTGGTTATTCTGACTCAGACTTTGGAGGGTGCAAGATTGATAGAAAGAGCACAAGTGGCACCTGCCAATTCCTTGGGCACAAGTTGATTAGCTGGTTTAGCAAGAAACAACATTCAGTGGCTACGTCTACAACCGAAGCAGAATATGTAGCAGCCGCGAGTTGTTGTGCGCAAATCTTGTGGATTCGGCAGCAATTGCAAGATTACGACATTCCTCCTGAATGTGTGCCGATCTACTGCGACAACAATAGTGCGATGTGCATAACCAAGAATCCAGTCCATCATTCAAGGAATAAGCATATCGACATTCGACATCATTTCATTCGAGATCATCAGGAGAAAGGAGATATTGATGTAAAGTATATATGCACTGAAGATCAGCTAGCAGACATCTTTACTAAACCGCTAGCTGAGGCCAGATTTAAAGAGTTATGCATCAAGTTAGGCCTTATGGAGATAGACGATGCTATGGACGAATGAGTTGCTATTCTCATTCTTTCTGGATTTATGGATTTCTTGAAGAAATTGGAGGAGGACGTATTCTAGCTTATGTTTCTGTTGCTGCATCTTGTTGTTGAATTTTGGTTGCTGAGTCCAAGCTCTCAGCATCTTATGTATTTGCTAAGCTATCGCAACAAGTGTTTTTGACACCTGCTATAGGCTGAATGCTGAGTCCAAGCTCTCAGCAATTCATCAGACTGTTGTGGTGATATATTCAGCAAGTAGGTCAGACGGTTGCTGGAAGATGTTTGCTGAGTCCTAACTCTCAGCAGATCTCTATTTGTATGAAATTATATCTCGAACGTTTGCTAGAAATTGTTATTGCTGAGCCAATGACTGCTGAGTTCCAACTCTCAGCAGTTCCTATGTTGCGGATGCGTAGGAAAGGTTCAACTATGAAAAACTCAGTATGAAGAAACAATAAAGGAAGAACTTCTTTTCATTCCATTATTGAATATATATACAACAAAGGGATTTACATCATACAAGGGAAGAAGGAGAGTTACAACATCTACGACTAGTAAGGTGGACGAGGCCCCAAGGGATAGAAATTGGAATTTTTGAGATTGGATCGACCCTCAGCGATGTCTGGAAACCTTCGCTCAAGGAGCCAACTCATCTGCATCCCACAAGTGAGCGGGACGTCAGGGAAATGCCGAACACACTCCCGTACGCCCTGGAAGAAGAATGCAGCCCAGTCCACGTCAGCTCTGTCGTCGAATGCCATCATGGCTCTCCAAACTTCCTTTATGAAATTCAACTCAGCATGATCAAAACCGACGATCATGTTATTGATGATGTCAAAAATCACCCTGTAAGATGTAGTCAGACTGTACGCGGAGGCCGTCGGACTGAACTCATAGAAGGGAGAGAACCTCCACTTGTTCCAAGCCGTCCACTCCGGTGCCGTCTCCTCCCGGCCATAGTCCCAAACCTGCACGGGACCCCGGCGAAGGCCGAAGTCAGTAGCAAAAGAGTCAGGCGTCCATTGGACGAGCTGATTGTTGAAGACGTCATATACTGCGTCCTCAGCAGAAACGCAAGAATGGATGAAGGTTTGCAGGTGTGACTTCTGAAAATGACGAGGGGTCAAGCAGACAAACTGCTACAGTCCATTGTGGCGGAGGCCAGTCATTACCTCCTCAGCCACTCTGTACTCCGACTCATACTCAACGTACAAGCCGGACTCATGAAGAATTTGGTTTCATTGGACGGTGAGATCTTGAGGAGCAAACATTTTCAAAGGTGATAGCAGAAAACTTGTCTTGGTTCGAAGAAATGAAGGGAAGATGATGTGTAGAAAAGCAGAGAAGTGATGCCAAAGCTTCGTACATAAGGTGTTATTTATAAGTAAAATGGCCCTTTCTTTCTTTTCACAATTAATGGACGGGAACATTCTTCAAAAAGATCACGTCGGCTCTGTACCTCTCTCGGAATTCAAAAAGTCGCTTAGAGAGAGTAATCGACACATATACAAGGCATGTTCAATCGAAGACAGAAGTGACCAAGGGTGGTCAGAAGGCGAAAGGTTAGGGATATTAAATACGAGAAATTAGATGCTAAGTCTAGATTGCTGAGTCCGAGCTCTCAGCAGTACCTAAGAAATTTGCTAAAGATTGAAGGCTAAGAGATTCCGACTTTTGCTAAGTAAAGTGGAGATAACTGCTGAGTCCAAGCTCTCAGCAGTCCGCAGTCAATCTTCGTTGCTAAGGATTTTGGATGCTAAGTCTTAACTCTCAGCAGATCTTATGACTGCTAAGTTCCCACTGCTAAATATTTAGTTGTTGAGCCCTACCACTCAGCAATCTTTGACTTTCGAGGAAGATCAACGTGGGATTTATTCGAATTTCAAATTCTATACGAGACATGTTGCATTTAATGAGTGCCAGCGGCGGCGACTAACCAGGAGCCGACACGTCAAAAGTAATTCAAATCATGAGCGCGTGGGGCATCAGATCAAGAGTCATCAAAATTCTAAGCCGTCGATTGAATTCGAAATAACTTAACCCCAGCCATCTGATCCGCAACCTAGAAGGTATAACCTTGACACTTCGTCACCTTTACACACTTTCAAAAAATCGAAATCAAATCCCTAATATTTTCAAGCCTTCCAAACATTCCCAAATTCTGCACTTCAAAATTCTTCCAAATTTCTCAACATGTCTAATCCTGAATCCTCCACCCCATCTGAAAACCCGATTAAGTTTTACTTCAAGCCTAATCCAGACTTGACGTTCCATGAGAGACATGCACCGGAGTTTACCAACATTGCGTCGAAGGACGATGTTGAAGATGAGATTCTTTATTCTCGTTTGGTTGCTCTTGCCAAGAAGAAAGAACAATCTGGGTTATCGAAAGCCCAGAGGCGCGCGGCACAAGTGCTGAAAGATAGGATTCTGTACACTCCTCTCGCTGCAGAACAGTTTCCAGATTGGGTGATAAACACCCTGGTACAGGCGCAGGTAGTCCAGTATCTATCTGCTAAGACTACGAAATTTCGACCTCATATGGTCTCGGAATTCTATGCGAGGGCTGTCTTTGATGATCGCTACACGTTTTTTACAACCTCTGTGTTTGGGACCCTCATCAAGATAACCGCCGCCGCCCTTGCAGAGACATTTGGGCTTCGCAATTCAGGCGAACGTGTCTCCACGTATAAGGTGGTTAATACCGAGGAGATGAAGGCTCGGTGGAACGAGTGGAAAAGACCGAAGGTGCAGGAGGACCCGGCACATCCTTGGAAGGTAGCCACTCTGATACATCATTTCAAGAAGGACTACAAACTTCTTGCTGAGCTCGTAATAAAGATGTTCCAATGCGACGCGGGGTCTTATTCGGAACTATCAGCGAAGAAGTATGTCGTGCTGATGGCCTTGGTAGATGGCTTCAACGGTAACTGGGCGCAATTCTTTTTTGAGAGGTGGCTGGACCACGCTAAAAAGAATTTGAAGATGAAGAAAGAAGGAACTTTCTCGCCAAGATCAGCAAGTTTCTCGAGACCATCATTCCAAAGGAGGAACTCGACAAGGGTGAGGCCTTACTGAATACCGATTACATTCCCCTGTGGAAGAAGCAGCCGACACCAACCCCAATCTTAGCAGAAAAGAATCCCCCGTCTGGTGAAATGGTGTTGCAGCCAGCCATTCCTCTGACTGCTGAGGAAGTTGCTGCTATGAAAAAGAATGCGGAGACAGAGCAGTGCTTTCAGAATCTGGATGAGATTGAGAAGCTTGGCGATCTGCCAATTGATCAGATTGAGGAAATCATGGCCAAGAAGGAAGCCGAGCAACAGGTATCGTTTCTAGGGCAGATTGCTGTTCCCATTCCGAAGAGAAAGAGGTCCGATCTCACCTCTCCTGAAAAGCCAAAGAGGCAGACAAGGCGGAGGCTTGTCCTGACCTCTGAGAAGGAGAAAGCAGAGAAGGCCACAGCAGAGAAGGAGGCTGCTAAGAAGAAAGCTGAGGACACTCCTCTCTCAGAAAAACCCCTTGAAGAAAGATTGAAAGGAATAAGGAAGAGGAAAGCTGAGAAAAAGGAGCAGGAGAAGAAAAAGCACAAAAAGGAAATGGAGAAGCTTACCTTTGAGGCGAGAGACAGGAACTTTGAGCAGGCCAAGCAGGCTGCCTACGAGAGGGAAGCTAAGAAAGCCGCTGACCGGCTAGCAGCAAAGAAAGCTGCTCAGCTGCTAGCAGGGGCAGTCGAAGAAGCTACTGCAATAAAGAAAGGGAAGAAGAAATTGACAGCAGAAGAGGAGGTGCCCACATCTGTGACCGAGAAAGATGAGCTATCTGATAAGGATTTGGCCACCTTAATCAAAGATGGAGTCTTCGACGATTCGAAGCGTCCTCGACTAAAGAGCATTGTGATCCGAGCAACTACTGCTACGCCAGGAGAAGGCAGTAGTGCTCAGCCAGAAGTAGTTGCTGAGAGACCAGCTGCTGAGCAAGTTGCTAGTGGCACTGGAGGTGCTGACGCTGAGGGTGATGCTCACATTTCAAATGCTGAGGAGGGAATACAAGATGATATCCCTTTTGGTGGCGAGGAGATGGAAGAAGATCAGACTAATCCCAATGATGAAGGATCTATCACATCCTGCTTTTCAGAGTCTGATTCAGAGGGAGAATCCATCGAGGTGTTCGACGCCAAATCCCTTCGAAGGCTACCTACTGCAGCAAATAAAACTTTGAGGATACCGTTCGATGGTTTACCAGAAAAGCTGTTTCGTTCGAGGAGAGTGGCACAGTGGTGCGCCTCTGTATCGTTCGAGGACGAGGTAAATGCTGACTTAATTCTATGGGCGTATGATATTTTGGAGTTTGTGTCTGTAGAATTACAAAGGGACATTGCCGAAACATATTCTGTTGAAATTGATGAGAAGACGAAAGAAGGAGAGTTGCTGGGCAAGGAATTCCGTAGATGGAAGACCTATGACTACATCATGCACGAGTTGTGCTTTGAAGAAAGGATGCTTTTAATTGCCAGGCAAGGATAGAGTTTTTGGCGCAGAGAAGAACTATGGGCAAATGATTGGATGGATCAATCACCCTGTACGAAGCAATATTCAGATAAACAAGTGCTGGAGAGGTTGAAAGCCATTCGGGCTCATCGTTTGTTCTTTGAGTCCAAGTCGTTGCCTCCATCTGTTTTTGCACCTGACGAGCGTTCTGAAGCTTATATGCAACTATCCAAACGTCATGCCAAGGCTGCTGCTGCATACAAGAAGAGAAAAGCTGAATATGAGACGAAAAAGCAAGCCAGACTTATGGAGCGTATGGCTGCTGAAAAAGCCATGAAAGAAGAAGCCAAGAGGCAACATCATCTTGAGATGATTGCAGTACAAAAAGGATACAACGAGGCAGCTACCGCACTCCGAGCCGCTGTTGCTCATACCTTTGCTGTGGCTCTAACCAAAGAGTTGGAAGAAGGATGGAATGCTGAGATGAAAGCATGGATTTCTGCTGAGGCAAAATATGAAGAAGCAGTGGAGATTGTGGTCACCCTGGAGGTTGATTGGACGGAGAATGAGAAAGCAATGGTTGTCGATAAAGCAGAGTATCTTAAGGCTTATCGACTGTTCATCCTTGATCTTGATACGGCTTATGCAATGGAGAAAGCTTGGTTTGATGAAGAGTAAGAGATGCTGATGGAGGAGACTGCTTATCTTGAGGCATGGGAAGCAAGTGTTCTAGCACTTGAGGTTTTCAGTCCGGAGTCTGCGGAGTCTGTGGCGATGGAATTAGATGGAGGATACGTCTCCACTTCCGAGCATGTACAAGGAAATGAGCTTGCCCTTCCTCAGACTCTCATTAATGCTGAGCCGGTACAAGTTGATCTCCAATCCTATGTAGCATCCATGATCCAATCCGCCCTACAGCAACGTGATATGCAACAAGCTCTAGTGATCAAAGACGTAAGGAGGGAAGTTGCTGAGGTCCGAGGTGAGGTTTTCGGAGTCAAAACAAAAGTCACCGAGGTCCAACACAAGGTTGATCACATTGAAGAAAAGGTCACCCACGTAGAAGGAACCGTCTCTATGGTACAAACAGACATGGTGGTCCTTAAGGTGGATGTTGCTGAGCACAAGGAGGAGACTGCTGCCAACCTCAAATCTTTTTCTTCAACCTTTTTTGATGCGATCAAAGAGGGGGAAGAACAGAGGATTGCTGAGCAAGCCAGATTGAAGGAAGAAGAGGCAGAGCTTACTAGGCAAGAAGAAGAACGAAAATGCATAATGGAGGAGCTGAAAAGAAAGGAGGTTGAGATCAAATTGGAGCAGATGGAGAAAAGATTGGAGCGCGAAGCAAAAGAGAGGGAAGCTCGCCAGGCATATCTGGACAAATTTATGGCACTGACCATGAGCAAGTTGGATACGCTTGACAAGCAGAAGCCTGCTCCTGATGCATAAAGATAAGATCTCTCTCTCTAGTTTTGTATATATTTTTGGAATTTATAATCGATTTCATTGTAATCTATAATTTCTCAATCATATATGAAATCATCAGATTCGCGACAAAATCTCATTGTCCACTTCTGATTTTTGTTGCGTGTGCATTAGTTGATATACACTTTTTTCGTGTATTCAACAAATTTGAATGTGGATGCTGTGTTTTTGTTGGTTGTTGATTGGTTGGTGAATGTCTGCTGATCTTATGGGTGCCAGGATTTCTAGCATATTACCTTTGCAGCATTTACTTGTGTTCTAAGAGAGAATATTTCCCAGCATATTTTGAGGGGGAATTTTTATTTTAAAACCAATCATTTTGCTAAGAATTTTAAGTTGGTAAAATTCTGAGATAGTATGTCTAGCAAAAATTGTAAACTCAGAAAAAAAAATTTCAACTCAGATTCAGCAATCGATAGTAGGCTTTGATCGCACCAAAAAGGGGGAAATTGTTGGGAATTATTTTGTAATTCTCCCTTTAGGATCAAATTTGTAATAGGTTTTGTTGAATCAAAGCCTTAGTATTTGGTCGATCATTGCTGAATTCTAGATAGTCTAGCAACGAATTGTAATGTCCTGTATAGAAAAATTATCGAGTTGTAATAGACTAGGAATGCTATGGAGGATTGCTAAGGAGTTAGCAAATCAGAGAGAAGGAAATTCGATTCTAGCATATTCCGAAGATTCTGGATGCTAAGAAGTGACGTTAGCAGTTAGCAGAAGGCTCGCTACTAAAGGCGCTAGCAGACAGAAGTGATCGCTAAGGAGAAGTGATAGATTGCTAAGAAGATTGATTGCTAAGGAGTCAGCAATTATAAAGAAAGAGGGCGGAATGCTGAAGGAGTCAGCATTCGCTAATCACTTAAGCAGACTGCTAGAAGGCATAGCAGTCAGCAGACGAAGATTTATATGCTAAAGAAACAATTGCTGAGGGGTCAGCAATTTTTCACAAAAGAAAATGCTAGAGACATCTAGCAGACAGAGAGACTAGCAGATTGCTAAAGGCTAGCAGATTGCTAATGCCTAGCAAATTGATTATAGGAGAAGCATTCAGCAATCAAGACTCTAGACACTTAGCAGATTACATCTAGCATTCCCGATAGAATGCTCAGCAAAGACAAGATCAAGACATCTTCTAAGGCTCCCGTTCTGCCAAATCGTACAACCAAGGACGACGACCTTACCCGAAGTGACTAAAAAGTACTGTTGCAGGCAGAAAGTAAGGAAAAAGCTATCACTCTTTTGGAGCAAGGATCCGTTGTGTCTAACGGGTATGGAGATTCAAGTTTTGAATCTCCAGATATAAAAAGAAGATCCAGACAAGAGAGAGATAGAACTGCTTCCATTACTCACGGGCTAAGGAACCTCAACCATATCTGAAAAAGCATTAACAGAGAGATTCCTTTGACAAACAAAAGAGCAAGAAAGTAGTCACGAGAGCATTTACGAGACAAGAAGAATCTTAAAAGCTCTCAACCACCAAGTGTCCCCTACATTCAAGATCTGACACTCAAGTGGCTTATTGAAACCCTTTTAAGGTTCAATCATTGGGATACCTTCCAATCTTGGAAGCATCCAGCAGTCAAATCTCTGAAAAGAGATTTACTAGGATGAGCTTTTGCCGAAATCGAAGGAAAGTTCGGAAGGAACTCTAAAACTTCCAAAAGTGGTAAAGGCGAGTTTTACGAAGGTGAGCCCTTGACTCAGCCGGAGCTGCTTCTGAAAAGGAGCAGGATAACGGAGGATAGCTGTGCAGGAGCTGGTTCGAAAGTTCACCACCTGTTGCATGTGTTGGCGAATCCTTGTATTCTGATATCTTTTTACTGAATTCTTAGCGATACGGCTAAGGAGTGGACGTAGATCTGTTAGATCGAACCACTATAAACTCCGTGTTATTTACCGTTTTATTGTTTCCTGTTTAGATTTGAAACCTAGCAACATCAAGTTGCTAGTGTATATCTTGAAACAATCTAATACATACTCGAACATAAAGCTAAACATTTAGAGAAGATTAAGTGCAAGATAAGATTTAAGAACTTTCGCTGCATTTCATGTTTCTATTTAAGCACGATGACTCTGGTAAATCGGGACCAACACGGGGGATCCGTATCGATTGACATGCGTGGTGTCGATCGACACGGAAGACAAAATCGCTGCATCTCGTGGTGATTGAAACAGAAGGAAAGATGAAGATAAAAAGTCAACATCTGAGGCTGACCACGAGTTTTCAAGGTAAGTGTTTCAAACTTTGTCTGATTTTCAAACTTTTTCCACTCTTCGAGTGAAATAAGTTTGAGGTGATGTGGACAAGAGTTTGAGACTTTTCTCACTTTTATTTTAATTATGCTCTCCGTGTTTAAATTTTTCCATATTAGTTTTTAGTTTAAATTTTTGCCTAGTCAAAATTTTTCAATCCTTTTTGAGTGGATTTTTGAACATTTTCTCTTTCGAACAAGATAATGTGATATATACTTGATCTTTTGAGAGTTTGAGTCAATCGTGATTGTGATTGAAGTAGCCTATGAAGGTAGAATACCGCATGAAGAAGTTGATTTTTGAAACTTGCACTTGCATGATAAATTAGGTTGGATTTGATGTTTACAATGGAAGAACAACATTTTAACCCAAGTGAGTTTTTTAGCCTTATATTCGTTTGATGTAAGAATTGCATGTTATGTTTTCTCTAGAACTTGCTTTGTTTCTGTTTCGAGACTGCATAGTGTGTACAAGTCTAGAAAATGATTTTAGGCCATCTTTGTTAGCCAAATTATCCCAAACACTGTCCTTATAATATTTTATCCCTAGAATAACCCCTTTGAGCCTGTTAATTATTCTTTCTTGGTCTATGAGTTAAGAAAAAAATTATGGTTGCGTCTTGTCTATGAGAGTGCCATAAATGAGGTGAATTGTATCTTGTCTATGATATTTGGGTGAAATAAGGATAATTGTTGTGAGTGGATGAGAAATTTTTGAATTGGTGAACAAAAGAAGGTTGGGCTCTAGATAGAAAAATAAAAGTATGTTAGTATCCTTATAAGCTCGTTCCCAAAAGAAAAAAAATTAATTACAAGATCATAAAAAGATTTGAAAAGAAAAAAAAAAAATGAATGATGAGCATTGTTATGTGTTGAAAATCTAAGGAGATGGGTGGATGTTGATAGATAGTGGTTTGATTTGTTGAGAGTAGCTAACTCAATTGATCTTAGTCACTTGGCCATATATTTTTCTTACCCTTCACAAAAAGCCTTCATTACAACCTAAAATAAAGTCCTTTCTGATTCTAGGTCTTGTGTGCACAATTAAGCAGTGGAGAAATTAGAATATTTGCAAGCCTATGGTAGAAGTAAATCATACATGAAGGAGTGAATACACATTAAACCCCTAAACACTTGAGTGATGAGTGATACACTTTCTTGTGAGGTTCTTCCAAAGTTTACTAATTTTCTGACTTGATTCTAATTGCTTGTGTAATGTGGATATTTCATTCTTGGATTGTGATGAATCTTGTGAGGCATTGCACACTTTGATTACATGAACTTGAGATTTATTCTTTACTTTTGATTGAGGACAATCAAATATTTAAGTTTGGGGAATTGATGAGTTCATATTTTCACTCATATTTGGTATGATTAATTAATATTTTTCGATATGTTTTAGTTTATTTCCTTTATTTTTGTTGCATGAGTCTATCTAGAGTGGTTTTATGCTTGTCATGATAAGATTTTGCAGGTTTGAGATGATAAGCTCATATTTACACTCACTTATCCATGTTTTTCTCCTTTGTTTTAGTGCAATTAGGATTAGTTTTTAGTTATTTTCGTGCATGAGTGCATTATAGAGGATGTTATGCTTGTTATGCTAAGTTTTGTAGGTTTTTGAGGCTAAAAGAGAGCAAAAGATGAAAAGAGCCGAGTTTGACAGAGTTGCCGCTTCGATTGACACACAGGAAGTCGACTGACGAGGAAGACGTGCCAAAAACCCAAAGCTTGACCTCTGTGTTAACCGACAGGGCGAATGTTGATCGACACAGAGGTTGGATGTCGATCGAGGGCAAAGCAGAAGAGAAGGCTCGACATTTGTGGTGTATGTCGATCGACACTCACTGTGTCGACCGACACGAAGGCCAGACAAGATCGATCGAGGTAAGGTTGAAAGAAGATCGACACCAAGCATGCATGTCGATCGACAGGCTCCCTGTCGATCGACACGAAGGCTGGAAAAGGAGAACTTCACTCAGTTTGGTTATTTTTGATATTTTAGCTCAATACCTTGTATAGATGTTTTCACTCCTCTATAAATACCACTCACTTAGGGCTCGAAAATTATCACTTATTATACACTTGATATTACTTAGAATATTATTGCATTGGAGTTTTTCCAAGACCTTCAAGGTTCCTATTGTCCTTGTAAGGTAACTTATGAATTTTAATAGAATGTTTGCTTTACTTCTATCCATGTTTAGTGGCTAGAAACCCTAGCAGATTCTAGGGTTTGATAATCATTTCTAATGCATGCATAAATGATTCAACTCAATAGCATGGTTCAATTCTTGGTTTTTATTCAATCTAATCTAGAATTAATGAAGGATCGAGAGTTGAAGTTAATCTAAGTTTGCAGTTATTAATTGAAGGACCGAGAGGTGAAAATTAGTAATAGGAAGAAAGAATTGAATGCAATTGTTTTCTGCCTCAAAAGGAAGAATCAATTTGTAGGATTAAAATTAGATAATTATCGAGATTAACTAATATTGTGTTCTTGAGACCGAGATGAGATAGTCACATATTAGTAATCTAGGGTTTAATTGTCTAATCAAGGAATTTTATCCTTTTGAATCTAATTTATTCCCCATTGCTGAGTTGATGAATTTTGCATTGTTGATGAATTGATTATCTACCCTGGAATCTATATCTTTAAATTCTGTTTTTCAAAACTCTTTAAATTCTTCATTGTTATCTTTAAATACCAAAACCAAATCCCTATTTCAATTTACTCAAACAGCTATGGTTTGAAAACTATGGCTAGTACATAGAATAGTCTCGTCATACAGTCTCTGTGGGTTCGACTACCTTAGGGTTTATAAATTTATATGCTCACTGTGCTATAATTAATCTGGTTATTTTTCTGGTGATCAAATTTATTTTTGTTGCATGAGTCTATCTAGAGTGGTTTTATGTTTGTCATGATAAGATTTTGCAGGTTTGAGGCTAAATTCATTAGAAACCCGTGCCGAAAGCAGCAGATGTTCAAAGAAACAGTCACAACTTCTTCCATACCTATATTTGAGCTAATGAAGCATGTAAATAGAAATATCTTTGAATTATCTTTCCAATGCAACTGGAATCGGGTCAATCGGAGTTCGGGAGGAAAAGTTATGGCCAAAACCGTGAGACTGCGCAAGTGAAGGATTTCTGGCGAAGCCTTTGTAACGACCGACATGCGGTCTGTCGATCGACATGGCTGTGTCGACCAACAAGCAGGGTGTCGAATGACACGCGGGACAATTCTGGAAGAAAATGCAATTTTACACATTTTTTGGGTGAGATTTGGTTGAAATAAAATATATACATCAACTTGGAAGCCTTGAAGACCCAAAAAGGAAGATACATATAAAATAGGATATTAAGATTAAGATTTACATCAAATCTAATCTTATTCCTTATAGGATTTTTCCATGTAAAGCCCACACAAACTCTATAAATACCTCTCTAGATTAGATTATTCATTGGACCTCCCTTTGGGGGCTTAGTCCCACACTCTTTTTTTCTTCTTAATTTCTGTAGTATTAGTTTGTAGTTTGATTTTAATATTTTAATTTATGCACTTTAGAATTCCTCTTTTTTTTATGCAAGTCACTTTTCATTTAATTATGTCTCTTTGTTTTATTATGTCTAGTTAATTTTCCTATCAAATTATAAGATTTGTACAACTGTTTTGGATGCATGTTTGATTAATTCATTGCGGATGGTTTGTGATTTCTGCTTTCTTTCATAATTCTAAATTAATTGAAGGACCAAGAGGTGAAGATTGATTTAGATGTCTAGTTATTGATAGAAGGACCGAGATGTGAATATTGATAGTGGGATGAGGAATGCATGATGTGATTTGTACTGTCGGACCAAGAAGTACTAGATTGTAGGGATTTAAATCTGTTGATCTTATGAGATTGATTAATAGGTGTTCTTGAGACCAAGAGGAGATAGGCACTTATTATTAATCTAGTTATTATTTGCCGGACCAAGGAAATTTTAACACTTATCTGATATCTCACCTGTTGCATGAATATATTTGATTATTTATTTGCATGTTAGCTAGGATAGAATTTCAACCCTAGGATCTGTATTATCCTTTATTTGATTTAAATCTTTATTGTTATTTTCATAAACCCAAAAATCTATTTTTCCAATTGCTCAAACAATTTATCCAAAAACTATGTTTTAGTACATGAGTTTATTTCACTACATCATTCTCTGTGGGTTCGACATCCGAGTTATGAATCTATTTAGTATTAGATAGAGCTTCATCATGTTATTAGTTTGCTTTGAGGATTGCTGGATTGGGTTTTATTTACTCGAACAATGAACCAAGAACTAAGGCTAGTACATGGGATGTTGGACCCGAAATCAGAGTGCAAATAGTGCAGCGGAAGGTTTTGTGTAAGCAGCGGAAGTAAAAATAAGCAGATGCACTGGTTTGTTTAAGCAGAGTATAGTCAGTTTTGTGTGTGGAAAGTTTAAGCTTAAGTCTCTGTTTTTTCTTAAGTCAGTTTCACAGTGTATACACTTTAATACTTGGACAAGTATTGAAGGTTTTAAGAGTCAGTTTGTGAAACAGAAAACCAGAGCAAGTATGAAAGAAAGCAGTAAAGCAGCACACAGTGATTTATAGTGGTTTTTCAATATCCTACATCCACTCTTCAGACCCAAGGTCTGGATAATTCACTAAGTAAATACAATCCTCCCTACGATCTATACACAGTCCGTGGCACCTCCGTCCTCCGATCAGCTGTGGCACTCGCCTGGAACTCCTTGTAGACTCTGTCTTCAGGTTGAAGTGGGGACGCACCCCGCAGCCTCCTTCCTGGTGGTTGAATGTTTACTAATTCTTCCCAGAATGGTTGGATGTTTATACGTTCTTCCCAGAACTCAGGTGGTTGGCATACGCCCGTGAGAATCAGAATCCCAGACTAGGAAACTGACTGCTATGAATATACCTCAGAAAGATATATTCACCAATAAAAGCTTCAGCTTAAAGCTTTAGCCTCGTGCTAGGAGAAGTTAGCACGGTGGGTAACTTGAGTCGGAGACTCAAGTCTTGTGTTAAGAAACACGAAAACTCAGAGAGAGTTTTGGAGGGAGAGATGACCTGAAAATGCCCTTTGTCTCTTTAAGACTTATAGATTTTGAATTCTGTTCAGGTAACCATTTTAGGTTGAGAGGGCAGGTCTTTATATAGAGGAGAACCTTTGGCAATTTGAACTTCTATCCGTTAGACACATATATCCAGAAGTTAGACTCATGGATTATATTGTCCAATCGTAGCCCATGCCCTAGGTCTCCTTTCTGCTCTGCCCTGTGTCAGTGTACTATACACTAACTTTATGTCAGACTTCTTTTGCAGCCCGAGGAACCCAGTTTGGATAACCTCGTACTGACTTAGGCATATACGAATGCCTGAGTCTGACTGAGGCTCTTATACTGACTTTTGAAGGTCAGTATAGCTTAGCCCTCATACTCACTTCCCACGGTCAGCATGGTAAATCCTCAACTGACTGTCCACAGTCAGTATGGGAAACGCCTTCATACTGATTTCTCCGGATCAGTATGGAAATCCCTTAAACTGACTTCTCCTAAGTCATTTTGGGAAAGCCCTCATGCTGACTTCTCCTGGTCAGTACGGATAGACCTTAAACTGAGTGCTCCAACACAGTTTTTGGTCAAGGCTAGGCGTGATGGTAGTCAGTTCTCGAGCATTCTCCATTGCTCGGTGTTCAACCTAAGTTCTATTACAACTCGATTGATCCTATGCAAGGATTACAGTTTAGAACTCTAGAAACTGAAAAAACTGACTAAGATGGCTTACATTATTTGACCCACCAAAACATCAAAAGTAAGGAAGGATTTCTCTAACAAAAATCCTAACAATTTCCCCCTTTCTGGTGTGGTCAAAGCCATCTGGAACCTAAGTCGATGAGGTGTGGATAACTTTAGAGTTTTTACAGTTTTAACAATTTGTCGCATAAACTCAGAAAAATTCCCCCTCAATGTCAGCTTTTTACTTAAGATCTTCTCCTTAAAATTGGAGAGATATTGCTCGATTGATTTTTCTAGTCAGTTTAGAGAAATTAAATCTTAAGAAGGGGAGAGATTTAGAAGCCTGCTGATTACACTGCATTGTGTAAGTTCACCGTTTGAAGAACGAAGACCTTTGTTGGACAAACAGAGATTGTCATCAACAAGTCAGTTTACCCTTTGATAATTTTCATTACAAGTACAGGGATAAACTAACAAAAAGAAACCTATTACAGAACTATTTTTCAAGTCTATACTATGCTGCTTCTGGTCTTCAAGATTTCTTCAAAATGGCTACTGCTGGTGCCAGGCAATGAGGGAATCTGGTAAGATATTCTGACCAGTTTTCCAAGGATTCCCTCATGCCGACTTTCAGCAGCTTGTGAGGAGGTAGTGCTACTTAGCACTTTTTGGGAAGGAAAGATCAGGAATAACCTCCTCCCACCTCCGGGCTTCTTCTTCGTTCGCTAGTCTCTTCTTTACAAGATAAGAGACGTAGCGAAGAAGTACTCCATGTGGTCACACCCTATTGTTGGCGCGCCACTGAATCAGCAGTCGTGAGGTGTGATCCTTGTAGAGGGAGACGACAATGGTAGAAGAGATCTTCTGATTTCTTCTGCTCCTTCTACGGCCTTTTCGGCTCACTCACGCAGCATTTTCTGATGTCTTATGTACCTTCCATACTTCTTTTCCCCCTCTTTGACCGCACCCAAAAAGGGTGGCGAGTTTATGTCTTGAGGTTTGGGTTCTAACACCATTTTCCCAGATCTGAGGGAAGTTGTGGGTGAAGACGAAGTATAAATTTGGAAGGAAGGGTTCGACAATGGAGATTTTTGGAGAAAATTTTTGTTTCTTTTGTTTTCTTTTCAGAATGTCTTTCACAAAGGAAACAAAAAAAATGAACCCTATTTATAGCAGAGAGAAAGGTCATTTAAATGAGATAGGTGTACCTTATGACCTTTCGATTTCTTGATATTCGGCGATGATTGAGATACGTTGCCTCGCGATGCGCATTTTAGATTTGACTGGAGCGACGTGGTAAGGAGCGTTATCCACGTGTCAAAATTTGATTCATCGATGCAAGATACGCTTTAATAGCGATGTAACCGCAGCGATCGCCTTTGGAATTCGAAATCCCGCCTTTCGAAATTCCAGGAACTGACTAAGAGTCAGTTTCTAAACTGAGAGTTGGAACTCAGTTTAATTCCGCATCCGTCTTCCAGAGATTTTATAAGTACGAACTTGAAACTGGATTCTTCTTCATGAAGTCAGTTTGAATGAAAACTGAGAGCTTGGACTCAGTTTTATTTGCCATTACTCTTCTTCAACAGAGACTACATCAGCTTCTAGTAGACCCAGTTTTATACAGAGCTCCTTAAATCTGGTCTCTGGGAGTGGTTTGGTGAAGATGTCAGCCAGTTGATCTTCAGTTCAAATATACTCTACTGAAACATCTTTCTTTTCGACATGGTCTCTAATGAAGTGATGCCTCATGTCGATGTGCTTTGTTCGGGAGTGATGGACTGGGTTCTTTGTGATGCACATTGCACTGCTTTTATCACAATAGATTGGCACACAGCCAGTTTCTACATCATAGTCAAGCAATTGTTGCTTGATCCAAAGCACTTGAGCACAGCAGCTTGCTGCAGCAACATACTCAGCTTCAGTTGTAGATGTGGCAACTGAGTGTTGTTTCTTGCTGAACCAACTTACAAGCTTGTGACCTAGGAACTGACATGTTCCACATGTGCTCTTCCTGTCGATTCTGCATCCTCCAAAATCTGAATCTGAATAAGCATTGAGAGTCAGCTCGTCAAATTTTGGGTACCAAATACCTAATGACTCAGTTCCTTTTAGGTATTTGACTATTCTTCTGGCAGCCTCCATGTGCGACTTCTTTAGATTTGCTTGAAATCTCGCACATACCCCAATTGAGTAGGAGATGTCTGGCCTGCTTGCAGTTAGGTACAGGAGTGACCCAATAATGCCTTTGTATGCTGTTGGGTTGACTGTCTCGCCTTCTTCATCTAGGTTGATCTGAGCACTTGGGCTCATCGGAATCCTCAAGGGCTTGGTCTTTTCAGAACAAAACTTGCTGATCAAGTCCTTGGTATATTTCTTCTGATTGATGAAGATTCCTCCTTCGGACTGAATTACTTGGAGACCCAAGAAGTAGGTCAGTTTGCCCATCATGCTCATCTGGAAGTTGCTTTGCATCAATTTGGCAAACTTTTCGCACATCTCTAAGTTTCTGCATCCGAAAATGATGTCGTCGACATATATCTATACCAGAAGGATGTCTGCTCCATCCTTGATTCTGAACAGTATTGTGTCGATCTTGCCTTTCCGGAAACCATTCTTGAGGAGAAACTGAGACAGTGTCTCATACCAAGCTCTGGGTGCTTTCTTCAACCCATAAAGAGCCTTCCTCAATTTGTAAACTTGGTTTCCTTCTTCAAAGCCAGGGGGCTGTTCCACATATACTTCTTCTTTCAGCTCCCCATTCAGAAAGGAACTCTTCACATCCATCTGGAAGACTGTGAAGTTGTTGTGCGCTGCATAAGCAAGGAATAAGCGGATTGCTTCAAGTCTGGCCACTGGAGCAAAGGTTTCGTCGAAATCAATTCCTTCACATTGAGCATATCCCTTTGCTACCAGTCTTGCTTTATTCCTTACAATGTTCCCAGTTTCGTCCCTCTTATTTTTTAAGACCCATTTTATGCCGATAATTGACTGGAGAGTTGGTCGGTCTACTAAGTTCTAGACCTCATTTCTCTTGAATTCAGCAAGCTCTTCTTGCATTGCATTGATCCAGTCAGTTGAATTCAGAGCATCTCCAATTTTCGTTAGCTCTGACTCCTGAGATATGAAACAAGTCAGTAACGCACTTCCTTGTCTTGTGCGAACTGAGTTGGCAACACTGTCAAGCACTGCTTCCTCAGGATGGTTTCTTAACCATTTTGGCTTTTGGAGCTGGGTAACTTCAACGGTTTGAACGAAATCTTCAGGATAATCAGTACCATCTGCTCCCGATACTGGAACTTGGAATAAGTCACTTTGATTGGAGTTTTCTTCTCCAGTGATGACTCCCATATCCTGGATTCCTTGATTTTCTTGAGACGTACAAGGTTGGGCAGCCTCAAGATGAGCATTTTCATCTTCACTAAGGTAAGTTTGAGTTGGCGACTCTATTCCAGTTTGACCCTCAAGCTGAGCTATGTTTTGATCTCCTGAAGTTCCCCCTTGATTGATGCTTGGGAGCATCGTCAATGAGCCAAAGGCTTTTGCCAGGTCGATTCTCGGACTGGCCTCATCATCTGGAGCACTTGTGTGATCATCTACAGATTTGGTTTGAGAAACTTGATTTTGATCTTCTTTATCAGTACACAGTTTCTCGCACCCATTGTTGACAACAGGATCACCAAGTTCCAGTTCTCTCAAGGTTCTGCGCACTAAAATAGACTCATCAAAAACAACAGAGCATGTTACTTCCACAAGTCTGGTTGTCTTGTTGAGTACTCTATATCCCTTGTATGAAGGATGTCCATATCCAAGGAACACTCCTTCATCAGCTTTGGGACTGAAAATATTATGTTTCGACTTTCCATTATTATGGATGTAACATGGTGAACCAAAAGCACGAAGATGAGCTATAGAAGGCTTACGACCATTGTAGACTTCGTATGGGGTTTTGTGATGACGACTTTTGATGGAGCTTCTGTTCAGAGTATAGCACGCCGTCATCAAGGTTTCTCCCCAGTAACCTTCTTTCAAGTCAGCTTCGGCGAGCATTGTCCTGACTGCCTCCTTGAGTGTCCTGTTTCTCCGTTCAGTAAGGCCATTTTGTTGAGGCGTCCTTGGAGCTGACTTCTCATGAGCAATGCCAGCATCAGCACAGAAATCCATCAATGGACCGTTGCAAAACTCAGTTCCGCTGTCAGATCTGATTCTTTTGACAGTGACCCCTTTGTTGTTTTGCACTTGAAGGATGAGCTCTGGAAGTTGAATCTTCACTTTATCCTTGCTCGTCAGCAGTCTTACCCAAGTATATCTGGAGTAGTCATCAACCACAACCAGAGTGAATCTTTTTCCTCCAATGGTAGACGGCTTGACTGGTCCAAATAGATCCATATGAAGAAGTTCAAGGATCCTATATGTGCTTGCTGTGATGGTTTGATTCTTGAATGACGCTTGGGTTGCTTTCCCATCTTGCATGCTCAGCAGACACCTTCTTCTTTCTTGAAACTGACTTGTGGTAGGCCTTCCACAAGTTTGTGTTTAGCAAGATGTCTGATTGACTGGAAATTCAGGTGGCTAAGTCTCTTATCTCATAGCCAGTTGACTCCTTCTTGGGATGAGCTCGTTGCGACAAGGCATGTGTCTGGCTTTCCGCTCTCCCAATCCACATAGTAGAGACTTCCTTTCTTTACGCCTTTCAGCACAGTCTCTTTGGAGTCTTTGTCATTGATCCAGCATTCTCCTTCGGCAAAAGTCACCTCATATCCAGACTGGGTAAGTTGACTCACACTCAGCAGATTGTAATTGAGGTTGGTGACCAAGGATACATCATTGATGATAATTCCATTGCTCTTTAAGCATCCTTTGCAAATTACTCTGCCTTTTGAATCATCTCCAAAACTGACAACTGGTCCTCTTGTCATTCTCAGTTTTGAAAGAAGATTGCTGTCACCGGTCATGTGAGCGAAACATCCACTGTCCAAGATCCATGCTCTTTTCTTCTTTTTAGATTAACCTTGGTGACCTTGTACCTGCATAACATATCAAGTTAGACAAAAGGTTGCGGGTCCTGCAGGGTTAGTGTTATGGATCCATCCTTTAGGAATCCATACTTGCTTCACCTTATACCTAGGTGTTGCAAAGTCCTCCACCTTTCTCTTCCTCTTTAAAGGATTCAAGCAATTTCTATGCATGTTTAAAGAGAAGAGGTGAGTAAATGAAACCTAACCTGAAACTAAGTTTCTTAAAACTGAGTATCTACGAACTGACTTCCTTGAAACTGAGTTTCGGTTGGGTTCTCTGAAACTTGGTCCGGAGTGTTTAGTCTTCCTAGTCCTGAAGTTAGAGTATTGGTTGGACTGAGACCTCGTATAGATGTTCTTTCTATACGGATAAGTTCTCCTCTCATACGATTTATGAGTTGGGAACCTCGGATTTCTAGAGTCCGGAAATGAAACTGACTTTCTGTAAAGTTCAGTTTTAGCTGTTGAGGTGGGTTTTCTAAAGTTATGAGCATTTTTCTTATCCCACTTCCTAGGTATAATGGGCTTCATCTCAGGTTTGTTTGACTTATAAGTCAAATCTTTTCTAAACTTGGGTGTAGAAGTCAGTTTTGAAACTGACTGTCCCCTTCTTTCCTGATTAGCGTCTAAGGAGTTCTTGTCCATACTGACTACTCCTTTACCTAACAGCTTGACTTCTAAACTGGAATTCTTCCTAAAGTGATGGTTCGAGACATTCCCAGTTTCGGAGGTAGAAGTCTGATTGCTCAAGTTATTCTCTGTAAAGCCTAATCCTGACCTATTAGATGAATGTCTTTGTAAACTTAGAGCTTCTGAAATTTGCTAGTACTAGAGTAGAGTGAGCAGATAAGTTTTTGATCACTAGCAATTTTCAGTTTATGAGATACGTATTCTTCAGAAATAGATTTGAACGATTCAAGTAATGTAGAATGCTCTTCTCTAAGTTTAGCTAAATCTTCACTTACTGACTTTGATCCTTGAATCTCCTCAGTCAGTTTTGAAACTTTCAGTTTCAGTGAAGCATTTTCACATGCCAAGACATTTTTTAACTCATAAAACTTAGCAAATTCCCTACTCAAAGTTTCAAGAGTAACATCCTCTAAATCTGAGCAATAGGATTCAGAGTTATCTTCTATGCATGCTATAGGAATAGAAACTGAGTTAGAAATATGTACCAGAGTATTAGACTCTGTTTCAGTTTCTTCCTCTTCTCCAAGCTTTGCCATCAGCACCAGAAAGGCTTCCTCTACTGCCTCATCATCTGATGTGTAGTAGCCATCGTCATTGTCTGAGATGTCTGGTACCTCAGTTCTGGTAAGCATGGCCTTAGCAACTGCTCTGGAGGCTTTCTTCTTGAACACCCTCTTCAAGCGCTCCCTTTCCTCCTTGGAAACTAATGGGCACTCGTACTTGAGGTGATCTAGAGAGTTGCATTCAAGGCAACCTTTGGGAGGTCTGTCGCTGAACTTCAGTTCACTTGACTGTGAACTTTCCTTCTTGGATTTGGCTTTCTCAAGAAGTTTTGTCAGCTTCCTCATTTGCTCTTCAAGCTCTTCAACTGAGCTCTCTTCCTCCATTTTCTGGTAGGAAGGTGTTGGTGCTGACTTTGATGTGGACGTCTGTCCGGAAGATCTGTCAGCTTGGTAAGGCTTTTGAGGCCTTTTCTTTAACTCCCTTTTTGCAAAAAAGGCGGCATCTCCTTCTGGATATGTGCTGACACTTCGTACTGCTTTGTTTCTGTTCGCCATTTGGATATCCCATTCGTGGGCTTGAAGCTGGGCGAACACGTCCTTGGTTGTCATCTTGGAGAGGTCCTTCTCCTTCAAGCTGGTGGCTTTGACGAACCAGTCCTCCTTGGGCATCTTAGAGAGAATTTTTGCATTCATATCAGCAATTTCATATGTTCTCCCCAAGTTTTTCAGCTCGCAGATAATCGCATTGAATCTAGCTTCCATAGAGTTAACATTTTCACCAGGAAGCATTCGAAAAGATTCATACTTATCCACACAGTTTTGAAGCTTGTTCCGCTTCATCTGAGTTGTTTCTTGACTAAGTGAGCCAAGAAATTCCCACATCTTTTTGGCGTTGTTGCGCTCTAAGGCTTCAACAACCAGTGGTGCTGGTAAAGATTGTAAGATGAGCTCCATGGCCACTGCATCCAGCTGAAAACGAACTCTGTCATCGTTTGTCCATTCTGCATAAGGCTTCTCCACTATCTCCTGACCTTCTGCTCCTCCGAGCTGAGTATTCACTTTAGTGATCTTTATTGGTCCGGTAGATAGAACCTCTGCCATATCTTGATGGACATTCTTCAGCATGATCAACGAGCATTTCATCCATATCTCAAAATCTTCTAATGAGTACTTTGGAAGCTTTGTAATCTGAGCCATCTCTGTGTACCTGAGCTTAAACACACAAAACAGAAACCAAGTGCAGAAAACAGAACAAGTGCAGAAAACAGAGATCTGGTCCAATTGCTCAAACAATTTATCCAAAAATTATGTTTTAGTACATGAGTTTATTTCGCTACATCATTCTCTGTGGGTTCGACATCCGAGTTATGAATCTATTTAGTATTAGATAGAGTTTCATCATGTTATTAGTTTGCTTTGAGGATTACTGGATTGGGTTTTATTTACTCAAAAACAATAAACCAAGAACTATGGCTAGTACATGGGATGTTGGTCCCGAAATCAGAGTGCAAACAGTGCAGCGAAAGGTTTTGTGTAAGCAGCGGAAGTAAAAATATGCAGATGCACTGGTTTGTTTAAGCAGAGTATAGTCAGTTTTGTGTGTGGAAAGTTTAAGCATAAGTCTCTGTTTTGTCTTAAGTCAGTTTCACAGTGTATACACTTCAATACTTGGACAAGTATTGAAGGTTTTAAGAGTCAGTTTGTGAAACAGAAAAACAGAGCAAGTATGAAAGAAAGCAGTAAAGCAGCACACAGAGATTTATAGTGGTTCGGATTTCAATATCCTAAATCCACTCTTCAGACCCAAGGTCTGGATAATTCACTAAGTAAATACAAGCCTCCTTACGATCTATACACAGTCCGTAGCACCTCCATCCTCCGATCAGCTGTGGCACTCGCCTAGGAACTCCTTGTAGACTCTGTCTTCAGGTTGAAGTGGGGACGCACCGCGCAGCCTCCTTCCTGGTGGTTGGATGTTTACTAATTCTTCCCAGAATGGTTGGATGTCTATACGTTCTTCCCAGAACTCAGGTGGTTGGCATACGCCTGTGAGAATCAGAATCCCAGACTAGGAAACTGACTGCTATGAATATATCTCAGAAAGATATATTCACCAATAAGAGCTTCAGCTTAAAGCTTCAGCCTCGTGCTAGGAGAAGTTAGCACGGTGGGTAACTTGAGTCGGAGACTCAAGTCTCGTGTTAAGAAACACGTAAACTCAGAGAGAGTTTTACAGGGAGAGATGACTTATAGATTTTGAATTCTGTTCAGGTAACCGTTTAAGGTTGAGAGGGCAGGTCTTTATATAGAGGAGAACCTTTGGCAATTTGAATTTCTATCTCTTAGACACATAAATCCAGACGTTAGACTCATGGATTATATTGTCCAATCGTAACCCATGCCTTAGGTCTCCTTTCTGCTCTGTCTTGTGTCAGTGTACTATACACTAACTTTATGTCAGACTCCTTTGCAGCCCAAGGAACCCAGTTTGGATAACCTCGTACTGACTTAGGCATATACGAATGCCTGAGTCTGACTGAGGCTCTTATACTGACTTTTGAAGGTCAGTATAGCCCTCATACTGATTTCCCACGGTCAGTATGGTAAATCCTCATACTGACTGTCCTCAATCAGTATGGGAAATGCCCATACTGATTTCTCCGGATCAGTATGGAAATCCCTTAAACTGACTTCTCCTTAGTCAGTTTGGGAAAGCCCTCATACTGACTTTTCTTGGTCAGTATGGATAGACCTTAAACTGAGTGCTCCAACACAGTTTTTGGTCCAGGCTAGGCTTGATGGTAGTCAGTTCTCGAGCATTCTCCATTACTCGGTCTTCAGCCTAAGTTCTATTACAACTCGATTAATCCTATACAAGGATTACAGTTTAGAACTCTAGAAACTGGAAAAACTGACTAAGATGGCTTACATTTTTTGACCCACCAAAACATCAAAAGTAAGGAAGGATTTCTCTAACAAAAATCCTAACATGGGATAATCTCGTTATTCTTTTCCTTATGGGTTTGTCAACTTATGGTTTTATAAATTTATTTGGCCACTGTGTTGCAATTATCTGGTAGAAAAATCAGTGATCAATAATGTGCGATGAATATAGATAATGCAACATAATATGTCATTACATTATTTTTAATATTATGTTGCATTATCTATGTTCATCGATTTGAATTATCTAATTCTCCTTATTACCTCATTAATGTTACAATACTTTTAATTATATCATTATATTATTCTTTTTATTATGTTACATTATTTATTTTAAATATGTATATATAGGGAGTGCATCTCATACTAAAAGTTAGTTTGTGCTAAATAAGAATGAATCTACACCATTCATCTCAAAAAATCAATAGTTGAGATTAAATCTTTCTTCAAGATTTCATGCTTAATTGCTTTATAAATCATGCTTAAGTAATTAAGTACAATTTATAATGCAATTAAGCATAATTTATAAAGCAATTAAGCACGAAAGAAAATTATGCTTATTTTTTCAATCATTGATGCTTTAATCTCAACCATTGATGCTATCAATCCAATGGCTGAGATTCATTCTTGTTTAGCACAAACTTTAATTTTAGCACTTGATCACAACTCTCTCTCTCTCTCTTTCTCTCTCTCTCTCTCTCTCTCTCTCTCTCTCTCTCTCTCCCCTCTCTTAATCATATGTTACCTACCTCTCATATGTTATATAAGGTCAAATATTAGTCATTTATTTTTTTTGATCATGTGGTCCACATTTAAACTTGAATTATTCATTAATAATTTTTAGTTTTCTTATTAATCATTATTAAAGGTGATTTAGTAATTACATTGTTAGCAGTCAAAAACACTCATACATTATGCACTATGATCATATAAAATAAGCGTCAATGCCATAAACAAATTCAAAAACAGCCAGCAAAGGCAAAATCTGACAGCATCATCAATAAATTAAAAAAAAAAAACAAAGAAGATTATCAAACAAAAACATACTGAAAGCCCACTAAACCAAAATCAGCACTCACGAGTTTCTTACATCAAGAAACACACACACATGAAAAAAACTGGGATTTCAACTTTGTTCGAGGCTTGAGAAAAGAAAATAACAGTAGAATAAACCATACACATGAAGTCATGAGTCGTTGTAAAGATGTCGTGAACTATGATCACTAATATTTCTACCAGATTAACTGCAAATATAGTGGTCAAATAAATTTATACTCGAATGTCGAACCCATAGAGAAAAGATATGCAAAATAGTCCTATGTACTAAAACAAAGTTTTAGATTATTTGTTTGAGTAATTTAGAAATCAAATTTGGTTTTATTAAACTAGGTAGAGAAAATAAAATAGGAAATTAAATCAAATAACACGAAACACAGATTCTAGGGAAGAAATCTTATTATGGATAACATGTAAGAACCAATTAAATTAACAGGTGGAATACTGCAATTATGATATATTTCCTGGGTCGGGCAAATATAACCTAGATTACTAATTAGTGACTATCAAGAACACCAAATTAGTCAATCTCATAAGCAAATCAGTTCAATTCCTACAGTCTAATATATCTCAGCTGGACAGTATAGAGTATATCATGCATTCCTAATCCCACTATCAATATTCACCTCTCGGTCCTTCTATTAATAGCTAGACATCTAAATTAATCGTCACCTCTCGGTCCTTGAATTAATTTAGAATTAATAAATAAATACAGGAGTCATGAACCTAATTAATTAATCCTAAACATGCATCCAAAATAATATCCAATCCCTAGAAATAAAATACATAATTAAACTGAAATAAACTTGCATTAAAAATAAAAACAGAAATTTAGAATGCATAAAAATAAACTAAAACTCTAACTACAGAAATTGAGGTTGAGAAGGACATATGAACTAATGCTCATGTAGGGATTGAAGTCCACTGAATAAACTAGTGTAGAGAGGTATTTATAGTATTTATTTGGGCTTTACAAGGCTGAATTCTATGAGAGATAGGATTAGATTTGATGCATATCTATATCCACATATCCTACATTGAGTATATCTTCAATCTTGAGTTTCCAAGGCTTCCAATTTGATATATCTCTTCAATTTTGACAAAATCTCGCCCAATATTTGTGGGAATCTTCCAGAAACACGCCAAAATTGTCCGCGTCGGTCGACGTGTGTTAGGAATATTGTTAGAAATATTAAAACCCCTTGGTTGTCAATTTGTATTTATTATGTTTTGGCGCATCAAAGCTCAAGCCGATCTAGTTTCTAGCAACTTAGTATCGAGTCAAAATGTAAAAGTCCTGTATAGGTCATATATACTCGAGTTGTAATGAATTAGAAAAGAAGAATAAAAAATGCTGAAGAAATCAGCAGACCTAAAGATTGCTGAAGAAGATAGTAAAGACTAGCAAACACGGAGGAATGTTGAACGCGCTCAAGAGAATGCTGAAAGAATAACGCAAGCATGTTGCGAGATCTTAGCGAGCCTGCTGAGATGACAGTTGTATGTCAACCGCCAGCAAACACTCAAACAGCAATCAAGACAAATATAAAGTTGTTAATCAGAAGGATCCGGATCACAAGGAAACTTGACGAATCAGAGAAAAAAACAATCAACAGACACAGCGGAGGTTTCAAGTACGAACTAAAAGATCCGTTCTGACAAAGACGGCTACAAATAGGAGCTACGCCAATCAGAGACGAAGGAGACTTGAAGAGTCACTGCGTTTCAGAAAAAGGAAGAACAGATATTGGCGAGCAATCCCTTTGAGTCTAACAGATAAGATTCAAACAGCCGTTTGAATTTTCACCTATAAATAGGTGTCATCCAAAAATGATTCAAAGGTTCGCGAAATTTTATTCACAAAGAAAACAATAGAAGATCCAGAAATTCTTAAACTAACGCGAACTCATCCGAGCTTGTACTTGATTGAAACTTTTTCACAAGCTTTCATACTTGAAGCTCGAGACCTCTGAAGTATCACTTCTAAGGTTAATATTGGGATTCTTTCTATTCCTAGAAAGAATCTAGCAGTCACCTTGCTGTGCAAGCGTGATTATCACGGGCAATCGCCAAACACAAGGATAGGTTCTGGGAAGAACTATAAAACTCCCAACAGTCGATGTCTAAGGAGAAGGGAGGTTTTTCCTCATTCTAAGGAGCGACAAGGTGAAGATTGAAGACCGAGGTGCTTGAAGGTGCGCGCTGACCAGACGGAGGAGCTGCTCAATGTTAGAGATCAAGCTTGACCTTGTAATCAATCGAATAGTGAATTTTTAGTCGGAGGACTGAATAGTGGATGTAGAACATTTGTTCGAACCACTATAAATCCTTGTATCCTTTACTGCTTTATTTCGTTATATTGTGTGTGCGCATATTTGAAACTCAACACTACAAGTGTTGTAGTATATTCTGCAATTAAACCAAAGAATATTCGAGCTTAAACACATTTGATAAACACTTGCTAAGTCGTGACCTTAGCAAGATAAGTGCAAGACATTATTAATACTTCCGCTGCATATATAAACACTCTGATCGGGGACCAACAAGTGGTATCAGAGCGGTTGGTATTTACAGACTAGCTGCTTCTGAGTCGCTTAGGACCACATCCATATTTTCCTTGCATATTTGTGTGTTTCTATGTTTAGCTCAGGTTAAAGGAAATGGCGAACAACGCTAAGTTTGGAAAGTTTACTCCAGAAACCTACTCCACCTGGAAGAAGAGGTCGCTGATCACATTAATGAATATCCATCCCGAGATGAAGCAAGTGATCGAGAATGGACCAATCAAAATCCAAAAGGTGAAGACCAGGATTGGAGAAGGAGTAGCAGAACCAGACGTAATGGTGGACAAGTCGTACGAAGAGTGGACTCAAGAAGATTGAGTTTGTGGCCAACTGGACTACGTAGTCATGGATTTAATCTTAAGTTCCTTGCCACCAACCCTAATTGCAGAAGCTTAAGAATACGAGAATGCCAAAGAAATGTGGGACTTTCTCGGCACTCTAAGCAAAGAGACGAATCAAATGAAGAGAAACAAGCTACAACAATGGGTGGACAGGTATGAATCATTTCAGTTGATTCTAGGTGAAACCGTCAAGGACATGGAAGCCAGATTCAACACCATTGTAGCAGAGTTAAAGAAGCTGGGAAGGACATATGAGCTTCCCGACATGAATTCAAAGATTCTCTCAAGACTGCCAAAGGAAGACTGCTTCGTCAAAGTGACCAGCCTGAAGGAAAAAGATCTGTCAGCGATAAGTACCAAAGAAGTGTTCGTTCAACTGAAGGCACACGAATGGGACATCATGCAGATCAACAAAAATGAAGTTGTTCGTGCTGCAGTATCCATTGAAGAACCTATCGAGGATGCATCATTCTTCGTAAAGAGAGATGGACAAAAGTGGAAAACTAAGAAATCATTCCACTCAGATCGACCAGCTCAATCCAGTCCAACAAAGGAGATCCCATCTAACAGTGGATCTCAAGCCAAAGAAGCAGAATGCTCAGTCAGCGAGCTGGAAGAGCAGATGAAGAGATTACAAAAGCTGCTGCTGCAAGCTAAAGGGAAGAAGAAAGAGTTCCAGCAAAGCCAACCAGCAGACAACCGAATTGCCAAGAACGTGCTACGAATGCAATTCTCCGGATCATCTGAAGTTCGAGTGTCCTTGAATAGATCCAGAGGAAAGGGAACGATTAAGGAAGCTGTTTGAAAGGCGTGCATCAAAAGCAGTCACTAAAGCTCTACTGACAAGGACAGAATTACCAGATATCCTAGATCACGACGACGAAGGCTACTCATCAGAAGATGAAGAGGATGTGCTCATGGTATTCATGGCTGATATAAATGAAGATGCTTATGGAAATGAAGAGCAGACAGGAGAATCAGCTCTAGCTGTCACAAGAAATCAGGTAACAAATTCTGTTATGTCTGCTTCTTCTACTTCAGAAAACATGCATGATACTGCTGATTCATGTTACCCAGAATCAGATGAAATAACCGTAGAATTTTTGCTAAAAGAATTTTCAAAAGTCCGTGCATTAAAAAATATTTTAGTAAAAGAAAATTCCTCTCTGAAAACTCAACTTTCTACCTTGACCAGTGAGATTGAAAAATCTAGGTCGGTAGATGAGGAACTTTCAAAATTAAGAGCAGAATTCTCCTCCATGAATGAAAGTTTTAACGTTTTAAAATGGGAGAATGAAGTTATGAAAAACAAAAACTCCGTGCAAAATACTTGTCATTGTAGATTTTCAAAAAGCACGAGAGATTTAGATGAAATTCTATGTGTCCAAAGGAGTTCGAAGAACTTCGCTGGATTAGGTTTTGATGAAGGTGAATCCTGCGTTGTTGAATCCAGTAAATCAAAGAAAATCGTTTTTGTCCCAGCAACTGGGAAGATTCAGCAACCTGCTAGGAATGACAAGAGGGAAAATTCTAAGTTAGCTACAACTGCTCAGCAGAAATGTTGGCAAACTAACGTCCCTCGGCTGACTGCTCAGCAAAGACTAAATTACTTGTCTGTTGAGAAAAAGCCAGCAAAGTCAAAGTATGTGGCCCAGCAGACTATTCCACCTGCTAGGAAGGCTCATGCAAACCCTAGCAAGGCTAAGCAATCTGCTGAATTGCAAGGAAGCCAGCATACACACCAAGAAGGAGGAACACCTACTTGAGGCCAGAGTCTAAGAAAACACACTTTCAAAAGACTGTGAAGGCTCGGCACACTACTACACATTTCTATACTGATTCAATGTGTTACTCCAATAGGAAAGAAAGGGTAGTAAAACGTGATGACAAGAGAAATGTCAAAATCACGAAAGTTTGGATTCCCAAAGGAATAATCCAGAGAACTAATCATGCAGGACCCGTAATTAATCGGGTACCAAAAATATAACTTCTTTGTTTTGCAGGAACAGGGTCTAGGAAGAAGAACTTCAAGAAAATTAAAAAAATGGATCCTAGACAGTGGATGCCCATGTCACATGACGGGAGATGAAGAGATCTTTACAGAACATCAGAAGATCAGAGGACCTTCAGTCTCATTCGGTGACAATTCAAAGGCTAGAGTAATCGAAAGAGGGTGCATCGAGCAGAATGGAATGTGAATCATCAATGTGGCCCTCATCGATAGTCTCAAGCACAATCTACTGAGCATCAGTCAGCTAAGTGAAAATGGATATACTGTTTCTTTCTTTAATACAGGTTGCGAGATTGCTGATAGGACCACTAGAGAAGTAAAGCTTAGAGGATTCAGGAAAGAAGGACTCTATATCGTTGATTGGGAAAGTGGTCAGCAAGCATCATGCTTCATAGCATTCAGCAAAGAAGAGACAAACTGGCTATGGCACAAAAGGCTAACGCATCTAAACTCTAAAACTATCAATTATATTGCCAAAAATAACATTGTTACAGGACTACCCATGGAGACCTTCAGAAAGGAAGGAATATGCAGAGCCTGTCAACAAGGAAAAAAAGCTAAGGCGTCCTTCAGATCTAACCCGGAAAAGGCCACATGGAACAGAATCCTTGAGCTGCTGCACATGGATTTATTTGGTCCAGTAACTCCACCCACTGTAGGTAATAAACATTATACTTTAGTCGTTATTGATGACTATTCCAGGTACACGTGGGTGAGACTACTCAAGAGCAAGGTCGAGGTAAAGATAGTACTGTCGGAGCTGATACTTCGAATGCAAAACGACAAAGAGCTTACGGTGAAAAGGATAAGATCTAACAACGGAACAGAATTCTATAACGAAGCATTAATGGATTTCTGCGCTGGGATAGGACATGAAAGGTCCACTGCAAGGACACCTCAGCAGAACGGTCTGGCAGAACGGAGGAACAGGACTCTCAAAGAGGTCATGCAAACAATGCTTGCCGATACAGATCTAGGTCAGAGATATTGGGGAGAAGCTGTAATGAACGCATGCTACACGCAGAATCGAAGTGGATTGAATCTTTGCTTCAACAAAACGTCCTACAAAATATATCATGGTCGTAAGCTTTCCTTAGCTCATCTTCGTGCTTTTAGTTCACCATGTTATATCCATAATAATAGGAAGTCGAAGTTAAGCACTTTCTCTCCCAAAGCTGACGAAGGAGTGTTCCTAGGATATGGACATCCTTCTCACAAGGGATATAAAGTACTTAACAAGACAACCAAGCTTGTGGAAATAACATGCAATATTGTTTTTGATGAAGCTACTCTAATGCGCAGGACCATGAGAAGTCAGAAAGATGTGATTTATGAAACCAATGATGTCAATGGACTTTTGGGCTCGAATACTTCCGAAGCTGAACTGATTGATCCAACTAGGTTAATGAATGAATCATCATCTACACTAGAGATCTTGACTGATCAGCAAACAGTCAAGATGGTCGGTGATGCAACTGGTAATGCTAAGGCCACTCTAAATTCTCTCAAGGAACTCACATGTCAAGGAGGAACTCGAGAAGGAAAGTCAATCAGCAAAATGAAGATGTTGCTGAGAATCCCCAAAATGGCGAGAGAATTGTTGAAGACAGCACTGCTGAAGTAAACCAGGAGCCGACTACTGAAGACAGGAGTACAACACCAGCAGATACAAATTCAGCAAACGATACACCAGAAGACAACCCTTCAGCAGAAGTTAACCCAACAAGCGTAGCAGATAGCTTGAACAATCTACAGCTTGTTGATGTACCAGTTTTCGAAAGTCAAATTGGGACGTCTAGCAGTCAAGCCGTTCCAGTCGAGGAACTGCAAAGACCAAAGTGGCTACTCAGAGATCACCCTACTGAAGCAATTTTAGGAGATCTTGCAGATCCAATCCGAACAAGACTCAGCGCCATGCTAGCCTTCTTTATATCTCAAGAGGAGCCTACCAAAGTGGTAGACGCACTTAAATCAGTTGATTGGATCAACGCGATGCAGAAAGAACTGTCAGAGTTCACGTGGAATCATGTATGGGATCTCATCGATCGGCCAACACATCAATCAGTGATAGGAACCAAATGGGTATTCAAGAACAAGCGCAACAAAAATGGACTTGTCGTTCGCAACAAAGCAAGACTCGTTGCTAAAGGATATGCGCAGTGCGAAGGAATAGACTTCGATGAAACATTTGCTCCAGTAGCTCGGCTGGAAGCAATCAGGTTATTTCTAGCATATGATGCCCATCATGGTTTCACTGTTTTTCAGATGGACGTCAAGAGTGCATTCCTGAAGGGTGAATTAAAGGAGGAAGCCTACGTGGAGCAACCTCCAGGATTTGAACGCGAAAACAAGGTGTACAGATTGAGAAAAGCTCTCTACGGTCTGAAGCAAGCCCCAAGAGCCTGGTACGAGATGTTATCACAGTTTCTGCTGAAGAATGGATTCAGGAAAAGGAAGATCGACAGGACACTATTCTTGATTAAGGAGGCTGAAGATATATTGCTTGTCCAAATATATATGGATGATATCATATTTGGATCAAGAAATCTAACCCTATGTGAAAAGTTTGCCAGACTTATGCAGACTAACTTTCAGGTGAGTATGATGGGAAGATGTCATATTTCCTAGGTCTGCAAGTTCAACAATCCAGTGATGGGATCTTCATCCACCAGAAGAAGTACACAAAAGATCTCATCAGCAAATTTTGTCCAGAGAAGACAAAGACACTGCGGATTCCCATGAGTACAGCATGCCAAATATCCATGGACGAAGAAGGCAAATCCGTAGATGCCACAGCATACAGAGGTATTATTGGTTCTCTATTATATCTAACGGCCAGCAGGCCAGACATTTCGTATGCTGTAGGCATATGTGCTAGATATCAAGCAAATCCAGAGAAATCGCACATGGAGTACGCACGAAGGATTATCAGATATCTGAAAGGAACGGAATCCTTAGGAATTTGGTACCCTAGAGCAGATGATCTCACACTTGTTGGATATTCAGACTCGGACTTCGGAGGATGCCAAATTGATCGAAAAAGTACGAGTGGGACATGCCAATTCCTTGGTCACAAGCTGATAAGCTAATTCAGCAAGAAGCAACACTCCGTAGCAACATCCACGATAGAAGCTGAATATGTAGCTGCTGCGAGTTGCTGTACACAGGTGCTGTGGATCAAACAACAACTTCAAGACTATGAAGTCAGCACTGGTTGCGTTCCTATATACTGCAACAACAACAGTGCAATGTGCATCACAAAGAATCCAGTACATCACTCAAGGACGAAGCACATTGATATCAGACATCACTTCATTCGAGACCATGTTGTGAAAAAGGATATCTCCATGGATTATATCAGGACAGAAGACCAGCTAGCAGACATATTCACCAAACCTCTAGCAGAAGGCAAATTCAAGGAGCTTTGTCTTAAGCTTGGTCTATTAGAGTTAGACGAGGTTACGGAAGAATGAGTCCCATCTCTCATTATGTTCTTGGATTTCTTAAAATTATTGAATTCTCAGAGGATTATGTGGAATTCTTGGATTTATTGGAATTCTGGGATTATTTGGATTTCTTGGAGATAATGCGGAGTAAGAGTGTGTCCAAGCTCATGCTCTTCAGAGAAGTACTGAAAATTTAAGCCCGATTGTTGAGTCCCAGCTCTCAGCAATCTTGATGGTCAGCTATTAAAGAATATTGGTTCCAGCAAACTAAATAAGGAGAATGTTGAGTCCCAGCTCTCAGCATATGAAGATGGTTGCTGAATCAATAGCTGCTAAATCAATTTTGGGAAATTGATCAAATAAGGAATAAATATCGGGATACTCAACCGACGTATCAATTAAGTGCATCATCAATGGAGTAAATTATAAGGCGATGATAGATATTCGCTATCATTACCAAAGATTTTGTTCAAGGCTCGAGATGATTTAGTTATAAGAATAGCGTCTCGGATGGCCACGTGGAAAGTCATTCTGAAACCGTCGGTTCCCCAGGCAGATGAAGTAACTGATTGAACAAATCTCAAGGGCGGGTACGTCTATTTAAGGGGAGGTTCTTTCATTTAGGAGATTCATATCCAAACCTATGAAACCTAAACCCGTCACATGCCTTTCATTCCCTTCGATTAAACCCTGTTGCTCGAGAAAACCAAAATGTCTTCTTTTACCATCTCACTAAAATACCCCAAAATAGGTTCGAGCAACGTAACTTGGAAGTCTCCAAATTGAGAGGAAGAGTCGTAATCTTCACAGAGATCACATCTAAGAAGATTCTCTCAATTCTCGGTTCACCTTTGACGATGGGTTTTCTGATATTAGAACCGAATGGAGATAGGCCGTCCATTCTGTCAGGCCATGACAGCCTTCTCGTTGGAGAGATATAAGCTTGTCAGGTGGGTCTGAAGATGGATATTCCTTAGTCACCTGGTTTGGGAACTCCTTTGGGCGAGGATTCCCAAATAACTTTTTCCTCATCTCTTCTTCTAGGGTTTCAAAAGTCCTGGATTCTGAGAAGAAGAGGAGATGGAGGAAAGGCTTGTGGATAAAGTAGATGCGACTCAAATGCATCTACTTGGCATCCAGAGCCTAGGGCGAGCATGCAGGTGTTGCAGATGTTACCCATCCTACAAAGTAGGAAACATCTGTTAGCACCTGGTGCTAATGGCAAGTGCAGACAAAGGGCACCGACCTGGGCAGATGGTGAGATCTGCTAGCGTCGGACTTCCTTTGCAAAGGCAGCTAGATTGTCCGCAGGCTGGAAGATGAAGAGATATCTCCTAGGCGGAAGGAAGATGATGAATTGCTTAGAGACATCTCTCAGCCAACAAGACATTGCTGCGCAAGTGGGGTGACTTGCAGCAATGAGCTCAGGGAAGAGACCTAGAAGGAGCTGATCTAGCAAAGGCGTTATTTGGAGCAGTCTAAAGACAAATTGATCATTGTAAACTTGTAGTATTATACTTTGCGAAGTGTAACTCTTGTAAATCAATGATATCAATAAAAGAAATGCTCGTTTTGATGACAATACTCTGTTATCTCAAACAATATAACTGCCTAAAACAAAATGCTAGATCACTACACTCCTTGTGTACATAGAATCCTATCTAAAGTTCTTATGATTTTCCTGGTAAAAGATTCAAAAATGTAAAGGAAAATCAGAAGATAGGAATTTCTTAAGTGTCTCCCCAACATAACGTCGGAAGCAGAGTGCTTGATGGTTAAAATGAAGAATATTTTCAAGCAAATCACTCTGCTGACTGCTGAGTCCAAGCTCTCAGCAAATTCCCGACGATTACTAAGTCTGAGCTCTCAGTATAGACTCTTGAACTTTAAAGATTCAAGGAATTAAAAGAGTCTAAAAGTACTGTTGAATCCAAGCCTTCAGTAGATATCCGGTGAATACTGAATCCAAGCTCTCAGCAATGTGATATTGACTGCTATATTCGGCGATAGCAGACAAAACCGGAAGGAAGCTTACTGAGTCCAAGCTCTCAGTAAAGAGACTCTCTGATCTATCAACGATCAAATCTTATTAAGAGTCTGTTCTATCTACTGAGTCCAAGCTCTCGGTAAAACCCCGAAGGCTGCTGAGTCCAAGCTCTCAGCAGATGTCTGTAGACAGCTAAGTACATAATCTTAGCATACTCTTATTGGCTGCTGAGTCCAAGCTCTCAGCAAGTGTCCATTGTCTACGGAATAAGAAGACCTTCAAAGAATCAAGTCGAATGCTGAGTCCAAGCTCTCAGCAAATAAACAAAGAAGGTCCAAGGAATGCTAAGATCACAGTAGAATATATGATCGAATGCTGAGTCCAAGCTCTCAGCAAACTGTGTGATCTAAAGTATCCAGTAATTAAAGGGTACATCAGATGATCGAATGCTGAGTCCAAGCTCTCAGCATAGGCCTTTCTAAATTGTTGGATGTACTACTCTCAGCAAATGCATTTCTGCATGTTGACCAGCAAACAAAGGAGAGATAATCATTTCAAATCTCTCGAAAGGTGGGATTATCTAAATGACGGAGAAGCAGTAGAGTCCACATTAATTGAAAAGGCAACTCTAGCTCAGGGCGGCGACAAATACCTAGAGGACACGTCAGCCACGCACAAGTTTCCAACATCGTGCGACGTAAGGCAAACCGTCACCAACTGGCCAACCGTTGATTCATCCAGATCAGAAGAAGAGATCCATCCGCTCATAAAAAGCCGGTTACAAGCGATCGTATAAAGGAAGTTTGGTTTGGAAATTCTAAACCCTAGTACTCCCAATACTTCTGATTTTGAAATTTCTTCTACTCTACACCTCTTTGAGTTTTCAGAAGAAACATACCCGGAGAACCTGAACAATTCCAACCCTCGTTCACAGGTATTTTCAAAAAGGAGCAGATTGATGAGTCAGTCTCTTACTATCGTCTGGTTGCCATTAGTCATGGTAAGGCACCGGGTGAACTCACCTACGCACAAAAGAGGGCGGCTCGAGTGAAGAAAGACAAGATACTCTACGAGCCATTGTTCAGGAAGCACTACTACGAAAATCTCATCAGCAAAATCGACCGCAAAAATCTTTTGAAGTACCTTTTTGCGGAACCTCTAAAATTCAGGCCACACATAGTTGAGGAATTCTTCGCTCGCGCAGTGGTTGATAAGAGTGAAAAGTTTTTCACTACAAGTGTTTTGGGCACGAAGCTTGTTGTGAGCCCAGAAGTATTAGCACAGAAGTACGGACTTCGAGCAGAAGGATAGGATGTAGCAAACTACAAGGTCAACGACGAAGCCGAGATGCAGAAGCGATGGCTAAGGTGGAAAACTGACACCTTCACAGAATCGTGGAAGGTGGCCGCACCCCTAAGATAACTTGAAGAACCAATGAAGAGCCTAGCACAGATTGTGATAAGGATGCTAGTAGGCGAGGTTGGTTCACTTTTAGAACTCAGTGCGAAGAAGTTTGCTGTTATAATGGCAATTGAAGATCAAGTCCGAGGAAATTGGGCAAGGTACATCTACACCAAGTGGCTAGCGCACGTATACAAGAACAAGAACATTAAGACAGACCACACGTTCACACAGGATGTGGGATTCGGGCTCAAGATCAGTTATTTTCTTGAGGGAATCATACCAGAAGGAAAGTGCTGCCGTGGTGAAGATTTGTTATATTCCGACTACATACCGCCAACCAGAAAACAACAACCGCCGAAGAACTACAACGAACCACTTATTCCGAAAGGGAAAAGCAATGTCAACCCCGAGGAACCAGTTCTGACAAAGAAGACCCCTACCAAGGACATGCTATCCTGCCAACTGCTGTTCCACTCACTGCGGAGGAAGTTAAGGAGGAGAGAAGGAAAGCAGAACAGGATGCTCTATTTAAAGAATATGAAAGCTTAGTCGACATCACCCAGCTGGAATCCGATCAAGCCCCTGTACCAACCATTGCAAAGAAGAGGCGCTCCCAGAGAAGCCCTCAGCAGAAAAGGAGCAAGCCAGCAGGTGATGAGGAGCAAGCCAAGAAGAAGGGAAAGCATGATCGCTTTCAAGGATCAACCGTTAAAGTCACAGTGCCAGTGGTAGACACTTCTCTACCAATTCCTGATGTCGTCAAGGAAAGTGAGGCAGAGCCCATTGAGCCAGCCTCCAAGGATGCAAAGAGAAGGCTTGAATTCTCTGATGAGGAGGAGTCGCGAAAGAAGAGGCGACAGGAGAAAGCATTGAAAAGGGCACGCGCACAGAAGGAATTTGATAAAGCTAAGCTGCAGATGACTCTTGAACAAAGGGATGCTCAATACGAGCAAGTCATGGCTAGCTATGCCGAGCGCAACGCCAGGATTCAAGCTGGTGAACAATCTGGACGCATCACCAAAAGGGACATCGAGAAGGCACGGACTGTGAAAGGAAAATCTAAGGTTAGAAATGTTGAAGAAAGGATTGTGAATCCAGATGCCATGTCGGATGCGGAGTTTGACAAATGGCAGAGGAGAGAAGCACTCATGGAATCAAGGAAGATGCAGACTCCAGCGCAAGGAGAAAGGAGTTTTGCTACCCTGACTATTCAGTCTGTCACCACTCAAGGCGGAAGTGTAAGTGCTGAAGTCACTGTTGAAAATGTTTTGTCACATACTGCTGCGCAAGGTGGAAGCAGTTCTGTAGCTGAAAAAGAAATCGAGGATACACAACTAGCTGTGCAAGGAGAAAGCAAGGTTGTTACAATAATGGCAGAATACGATTTGGTGAAGGATGGGAACCAAATTCCGATTGCAGATAAGGAAGACAAGGCAGCAGATAAGGAGAATGCTGACCTTGAGATGATGAAAGTTGAGGGTACAGCAAATTCCGAGGTATCTACACAGGAAGGTGTTCAGCAAGCCATTACTACAGCAGAGAAGATAGAGGCTGATAAGAGCATTGCTGAAGAGTCAACAATGGAAGAAGAAGCCACTACCTCTTTGGATGCTGAAGCCTGCACAAGATTGCAAGCAAACCTCACTACAAGTGTGCGAGCACGAAACGAGCAGTATCTTCGCGCATTGGGAATGGATCCATCTACTGTTCCAAGATGGAATTCTGAAGCAGATACTACCTCCGTGCTTGAAAACACAATTGAGTCACTCTGGCAGAGATGCATTCCAGTCCCTACCTCTCTCGAAGTGTCAGGTATTTCTTTCAGTGACATCCCTAGTACTGATGATGAGGAGAATACAGGAAACACTGGAACTGCCAAAGGGAATGCGATGCTTGCAGATGGTGAATCTATGTTTCGAGGTGAAACACTAAGAGTGCCCATGGAAGGACCACCTGACAAGAAATTCAAAGCAAAGAGGATTGCTAAGTGGTGTCCTCCTGTCACCATGAGAAATGAGAAGAATGATGATCTCATCTCGTGGGCAAAAGATATTTGTATCTTTATTGAAGCTCAAGTTGCAGCCGAGTTCGAGAACACATATCCTGCGGAATTAATGGGCGAGTCTTCTGATCTTGAATGGTTGAGAATAGAGTTCCAGAGGTGGAGGTTTTTTTATTATGCCACTCACGAACTACATTACGAAGACCGCGCGATTATGATGGCCAGGATGGGTCTCAACTACTGGCAAAGTGAAGACGAATGGGCAGATGATTGCATGGATCAGACATCCAAGAGGCAGTACACGGAGAAGCAAGTTGCTGCTAGATTGCAGAAGATTAAGGTGCACAGAGCACTCACAGGAGATCGCTCATTGCCATCATCCGAGTATGCTGCTGAAGACTCACCACCATTCACTCAGCACTTCAAATCCCCAGCAACAAGAAGACAGATGGCCGCCGCTGCTGAGCTGCAAACCAAGTTAGCAGAAGAAGAAGCCACACATGAAAGAGAGAAGAGGATCGGAGGAAGATGTTGGAGTTCAAGGAGCGCATACTTCCTCAATTGGCAAACCAGTCATCCAGAATGGATAGCTTTAGGCCTCCTTCTCCCATCACTGCTGAAGAAGAAAGAGTTAGGGAGAATGAACCTACCACAACAGTCAATGTTGATCCACCATCCACTTCGTCTCAAGCACTGACCGCCACTGACACCATACCTACCGCCCAGAATCAAATTGTGCTATCGGAGGAACACCCAGTCATGACAATTGAGCCTTTGCGCTCCAGCACTTATCAGAGGGACCTCCAGCAATTCATCCATACGATGGTAGGAAGGAGCATTGGAGAGCAAATAGTGCCGCTCGTGCGAACTGAAGTAAAGAATCAAGTGACCGAGGCAAAGGAAGAGCTTCACACTACTATGCAGGATAACTTTGAAACCTTCTCCACCGGCCTTTTTGCTGCGATCAAAGAGGGGGAAGAGAAGAGATTAGCGGAGGAAGCAGAGAGATTGTAGGAACAAGAAGACAGGTTCCGGCGCCTCGAAGCAAGAAGAAAACTGGAAGAAGACCTGAGAAGGCAACAAGAAGAAGAAGAAGAGAGAGAAGAACGAAGAAGGATCGAGGAGAAGGAAAGAATCAGAAGAAAAGAGAGAGAAGCCGTAGTGGACAACTTCATGAAGGTAATGCTCGAGACCCTCAAGAACGTGAAGAAGACCAACGTCTGCTCCTCAAGTGCCAAAAATGCTGCTGATTCAGACTCCTCGACGACCAAGAAGTAACCTCTCTTAACCCTATAAGTCTTCTAGCTGAAAAAAACAAAATGTTTTTGATTTAGGTGTGTGTTTCCTGTACATCATGGCAAGATTATTTTTAATGGAAACTAACCCAGGTTGAAGACAACATCTTATTGTCCAACGCTTAATTAATTGATTTAGCTGAAATTACACACTCAGTGTAATCAGCAAACTGCGTGGATTGTTGATATGTGTGATACGTTCCTGTATGATTGCTTGATAATTGTGTGTGAATGTGCTACGTGCTTATCTGATAAATGATTTGGAAGCCATTTACTTGAAGCAAAAATTTATAATCGAGCAATACCCTTGATATTTTGAGGGGGAACATTTAGGAACTATACTGAGTCTAAGGGAGTTGAGATGCTGAGAATAGACTTGATAGGAAAAACTTGTAATCTCAGTAATCAGCTTTCCCATGATCAGTTAGTATTAAAGCTCAAGATTGAGGCTTTGATCGCACCAAAAAGGGGGAAATTGTTAGGAATATTGTTAGAAATATTAAAACCCCTTAGTTTTCAATGTATATTTATTATGTTTTGGTGCATCAAAGCTCAAGCCGATCTAGTTTCTAGCAACTTAGTATCGAGTCAAAATGTAAAAGCCTGTATAGGTCATATATACTCGAGTTGTAATAGAACTAGAAAAGAAGAATCAAAAGTGTTGTCGTATATTCTGCTATTAAACCAATGAATATTCGAGCTTAAACACATTTGATAAACACTTGCTAAGTCGTGACCTTAGCAAGATAAGTGCAAGACATTATTAATACTTCCGCTGCATATATAAACACTCTGATCGGGGACCAACAACGTGGATCCGCGTCGGTCGACGCGAATTCCATGTCGACCTATTTCGGCTGAGTCGATCGATTCTGTGCCTTCTCACAGTTTTGGCCATAACTTTTGCTCCCAAACTCCGATTGACCCGATTCCAGTTGCATTGGAAAGCTAATTCAAAGAACTTTCTATTGACATGCTCCATTAGCTGAAATTCTAAGTGTGAAGAAGTCGTGTCTGTTTCTTTGAACATCCACTGCTTTCGGTACGGATTTTCATTGAATTCGACCTCAAACCTGGAAAAATACACCACTACAAGCGCAATACCCTCCTAGAGTGACTCATGCAATAGAAATAACTAAAATAAACTAAAATGCAACTAAAAACAAAGATAAATCAAACCAATAATGAGTGAAAATATGAACTCATCAAACCACAACGTGAAGAGAGATGCATGTGCGCGTTGTTTCTCTCTCTCTTCTTGAATCTCAAGCAGCGATGATGGTCGTTGTGGTAAGGTGCAGCACGGTTGCCGGCAGTTAGGAGGAACTGTGGCGTGCAGGTTGCGGACAAGACGATATATAGCAATTGCAAGAGAAACTAAAATCTTCAATCCTTCATTTTAAGTTGTAATTTTTAACCATGTAGATGTTACATTATGTAGATGACAGTTGATGCATTATTTATTCTTTATCTACTACATTATCTTTTACAGCCTGTTTTTATTTTATTTTTTAAATATGACTTCAGGTTTTGGTATAATATTGAAATTGTAAACAGAGTATGTCATTACATTATTCTTCCTATTATATTGCATTATATATGTTTATCGATCTGCATTATTTAATTCTTCTTATACCTGATTAATGTTACAGTATTTTTAAATATATCATTACATTATCCTTCGTATTATATTACATTATTTAGTTTTACTACGAATATATTATTCCGAAAATATGTAATAAGGAAATTAGTTTGAAAGATAATTAAATTATCTTTAATTTGATATATAGTACTTGAAAAAATAATTTAAATTGAGTGAGTTATGATTAGTTAAGGTTTCATAAAAATTTTAGAGAGAGAAAAATTTAATTTTGGGGATGTATCTGGACCATTAAAGATCAAAATCAACGTATGTGATCAATTGAAATCCGTCCCAATTTCGGTGCATTATTTGTGTTATCATCTAGCATTCAAGGGCAAAAATGTGAAAATTATATATTAAAGAATTTTATTTCGTGCAGTTCATAAAACATAATATGCATACGTTCGATGTAAAAATGCAATATTTGGGCATAAAATTGTAGCATATAATCAATGCAAAAAATGCACTCAATATGAAAACAAAAATGTATATGCTTTAAAAATAAAAATGCATCTTATTCAAGTTAAGAATGCATCATTTGATGCAAAAAATATAGATATTTGTGAATATTTTTTATGCGTAATTGATGCATTTTTTATCCTGAACGTAAATATAATAAAGAACATATATCAGTTGAATATAAAATCAAGATTTTCGTGCGAATCTTCTAAATTCAACATATTCTATATGGATATCATATGAATCATCATAAAAATACGTTTAATTTGATATATGATTCGTAAAAAATAGATTTGAATCAAGAAAGATATAATCGTTTGATTATAATGGGAGAAAAGAAAAATCTAGGATAGATAATGTTTAGATCTAATGATAGAGAACACATTTACTCAAACTTAAAGGCTAAATTACTAAGATACCCTAATTACCTTATTTATCTAATAAGTGTTGAATTATCATACTCATTGGATCAACAAAATAAAAGATTTAGATTTATTCTTATTTAACATAGGAGAGCCTTTAACATATGATTACTATTCTATATATATATATATATATATATATATATATATATATATATATGGGGTGCATTCTAGCCTGAACCCCATGAATGAACTAAGAACAATTACTATATTTTTTCATAAGATTTAACGATCTGGATTTATTTTCGCTTGTGATCATTATAAACTAGTCTTAATATCATTGTAAGGACAATTAAGTAAAAGTACTAGACTCGCTTATATTTGCGTATAAATGGACAAATATTTCGTAAATAGTTACCATAATTTCAAAATAGTTTTCCAAACCTAACTCTTCCTCTCACCTTTTTTATTTTAAGAATCTCACCCACCATTTTAATTATAATAATATTTTGAATTTCATATTTTTAGGATTTGATTATCAAAAATCACGCCTACTAAATTAGTGATATATACCTTCCATATTTTCTTGATTCACATTATGTTTAAAAATTATTCATTTTATTTGTTAAACATGAATAAAATGAATAAAAATTAATTGTTTTGAATATAATTTACGACTTTAATTATCAATTTTTCTTAAACTTTATTACTTTAATGTTTTTTTTATTTCATTACATTTTTTTTACCGAATTATTTTAAATTCATTGTAATTTTCCTCCCTAAATATTATTTATTGTACCATATTTATTATTAAATTTTGTTTACATTATTGTATCAATTTTTTAAGTTCATTATTAACTAATTTGTTATTTCATTAAAAATTTTCTTTTACTGAATTGTTATAAATTCATTATAATTTTTTTACGTACATATTATTGATGTACCATTTTCATTATTAAATTTTGCTTATATCATTTTATCAGTTTTTATATTAAATAATGAATATTTCTGAAGAATATTTATAATAAACTTTTCAAATTATATAATAATGAATCAAATATGCCGTGAATAATGAACTATAAACAAACATACAAAAATAAAGTATACTTTGGGATTATCAATGAAGAAAGAAGAACAGGTTGATTGATTAATAGCTCTGGAGAAGCGTGCATCTAGTCTAGAATTTAAAAGAATAAAGGAAAATGGTGTAGTTTGTATTAATCAAAAGCAAAAGCAAAAGCAAAAAATGATGATGACTAGAGGCCAGCCAGTCTGGTGGGTGATGACTCATTGTCAATCCTCTTTTACTTTTTACTCAAAAACTGGACAATTTGAAGAGATCGAAATCCTTGAAAGGGTTCCCCGAGCAGGAGTTTTTGTTGATCTTGAGCAGCCGCCACTTCCCAAGACTCAAGTGCCTAGTGCTGTGGAAAGGATTGAGGCGAAGGGCAGCGCAAAAAGGTCACTGATACTGGAGAAGCAACAAGAATGTGGAAATGATGCATGTGAGGTAGTGTATCTAGGGGTGGGAAAAAATACCGAAATATCAATATATCGTGCATATCGTATCGAAAATACCAAAATTTTGATATACCGTTATTAACGGTACAGTATCACACCGTATCAAAAATTAACGGTACGGTAACGGTATGAGAATCTAGATATCGGAGTATACCGTCTATATACCGTACCGAAAATATAATAATTATAATTTATTTTATATTTTAGATAAATATTAATAGTAGTACTAAATTATGAATGAAAATGATTTATATGAGTTATAAACTTATAATTAATTAAAAATTATAGCTTTTAAATAAATATTTTCAGTATGGTACGGTATGGTTCGGTACGGTACGATATATCATAAAATTTTTGTTCGGTAAGATTCGATATACCGTAAAGTTTCAGTATGATACGGTATACCGAAATATCGGTACAATAACGGTTTTTATTTTATATCATACCGATATTTCGGTATATCGAACTTCGGTATACCGAAAGTTTCGGTACGGTATCTGTACAAAAATTTTCATACCGTTAATTTTGGTATGGTATACGGTACGGTACAAAATCTTCGGTATGTCATACCGACCCACCCCTACGTGTATCCACCACCCTCTGCTCCCTACTTCTGTTAAGCAAAAAGGGCTTGCTTGTAAGTTTTAATTGTAAGGTAATATTTTTATATGTCCTTGAGATTAATTTGAATTTATAAGTTTTTATATATTTTATAAAAATAATCAGCAAATATTTTTAGTGTATTAATTATATATTAATAATGAACAAATATTTTATTCATTTACGTGATTTCCTTTGATACCTAAATATCTTGTAGGATTCTCCTAATAATTATTTTTGTATATATCCACTACTAACTGGGAGATACAAATTAATTAAGCTCATTGAATAGAGTTATGTACAAATGATCCATGTGCTTCTGACACCAATATACAGATCCAATGAAAGGGGGGACATAGTCTTGGTCATATAGTATTTATATTAGGACGTGCAATAAAAAAAGGGATTAGTCTTGGTGGCAAAGCATGTGGATGAGCTGCTTACTGGCTACTTCTACCTAATTTCTATGCTACTTGATATAGTTTTCAGAATATTTTACTTCATATAGCAATAGATAACATCATCCACTCATAAAACACACACGCTGCATCGACGAGTTATTACAAAAAAAGGAGAATGAGATTAAAGAAGAAGAGAGTGTGAGGGAGTTTAAGATCCAAAACATTGTCTGTTTTAATTAGGGATGTCAATCGGGCTGACTCATCGGGTTTCGGGCTAACCCTATCGGGCTGCGGGCTATTCGGTTCTGGTTGAATCGGGTTGAATTTTTATCGGGCTAAAAATTCTTGAACCTAACCCTAACTCACTGGTTTTCGAGTTGACCCGTCGGGTTGGCAAGATTTACGAGTTTATTTTTGTAAAGGTTCTCTTAAAATATTTTAACAACCCCTAAAACGAAATAAAAAAGAAAATGATGAACCAACATAAATAAAAGACATCAAACAACAATATCTTCTCAAAAAATTAGTTAAAAGTGGATAAAAGGTTGTCCAATCATAGTTTAAAAAAAACAATCCTTATATACCAACTAATTTAAGTTATAAAAGTACATTCTTCAGCATATAAAATGATAAAATAGGGATTATAAAATTAAATGTAGTTTTCACTTGGGTGAACATAACAACGAGAGACTAAAGGTGCTTGAAAGGAAGAAATGAGTAGGTACGTTAATTAGGAGAGTGACGAGTGGAAGACAGTGAAAGATGAAGAAATGAGGGATTTTTCGATTTGAGGGTAACGGACTACGTCATTGGGAGAGATAGATGAGATTTTGTGTGACGGAAAATTAGGTCTAGGGAATTAGGTTTATAATTAATGGGTATAGTAGGATATAAATAATATTAGAAATAATGAATAATAAAATATTATATATATATATATATCATTAAATATTGCCGGACCTACGGGCCGACCTGCAACCCACCGGGCTCAACCCGTTCGGGCCGCCAACCCGTCGGGTTCAACCCGTTCGGTTAAAAATAATTTCGGGTTGGAAATTTTTTACCCTAACCCGTATTTTAGTCCATCGATTTCGGATTGAACCATCGGTTTCGGGCTTTATTGACATCCCTAGTTACGCAGGCAGAAGATGGCAGCAATGGGGTAACGTGGACGGCGGTTGACTGCCGAATCTTCACCAGTCACATACCGAACAAATTAAGGACAATCATAAGTCCATGTTTGATTTCTCTCTCTCTCCCTTTATTCTCTCAATGGTTGTTTAAGAAAGGGACAACGATCTAAGAAAGGGACAACGATAACGATGAACGAGAAGCTGGGAGGCTGGAAGTGCTAGCGGTAAGGCGAAAAATGATGCAAATATATATATATATATATATATATATATATATATTTAATATTTAGAATTTAGTGTGCTGCGGCCAACGGAAGAGTAATTAGAAGATTTGGGGAGCCAGAATATCACAGCTGGATAGGGCAAAAGAGGGAGATGAACTTACTTTTTCTACTTAATAGAATTCCATATTATTTAAGGCAATTTTAGTAATATTATTGACCCTTGGTTATTAATTTTTACGTGTTAACATCATCTTTGAGAAAATGACTAGACCATTGGCGGTTTTTTGTTTTAATTTATATGTTTTGATATGTTTGCCTACCAACTGCCATTGAATTAAAGTTCTAAGTCTTATGTCTTCCAATTGCTCCGGCAGCAAAAACAAATTCTCAAGTATTTGCTAGCTCTTACAAATATTTTACATTTTTATATAGGGAGCTAAATATAACCACATATTCTCTATTAATTCCAATCTTAACTAAGTCATAAGATTTATTTATAATTTATTTATGTAGTGTAAAATAGCATTCAATTTTCTTTAGTTAAAGTATTTGAAAAGAAATATATATATATATATACATAAGGGAGTGATAAGATGAGAATCCCCTTACCATGTGAATATAAGAACCAATCTCGGCCATCCAAATTGGTGATCCAACGCTCAAAACTAAATAATTTCCTTCTTGTCTTATAGTGTACTAAAACATACATTGAAGGATAATTTTGTAATATTTTTCTCTCTCCTCTAAAATCATCCTAAATCTTTAAATGATCATAACTCCTTCGATTTAGATTATTTTTTCATGTATCATATATCAAATTAAAGGTAATTTAATTATCTTTCAAACGAAATCTCTATTGCA
>JAPKLW010000084.1:363913-379778 GCA_026898455.1 Plectranthus barbatus
GCCTCAATTCTCTCATCTATGTCTTGTTTATAAATCGGGGCGTGACAGATGAGCAGGGTCGAATCCACTGAGGCACAATCAAAATTAAATTCAAACTCGTCATCAACCGATTTCAAACTCACACACAGTTTAAATAGGTTCAAAACTCAACAGTTTTCCTCACACTATAACCATATTTTTTTCTATGCAAGAATTTAAATAGCATAAAGCAGAATAAGTAAAGGATAGAAAAGTTTAAATTCTTGTCCACATCCCCCAAACTTATTTCAAACTCAAAGAGTAGAAAAAGTTTGAAAATCAGACAAGAACAAGAACAGTACCTGTTAGTTGATCTCAGACATCAATATTTTTATCCACCGGAGGATTCAACAGTGCTCAACAAAAGCTTGTTTGCTGTTGGCACTCTGTGTAGATCGACGGGCAGTGTGTCGATCGACACAGAGCCTTCATGTCGACTCTCCCATGGGTCGAAGTGTAGCTCTGCCGAGACCTCTGTGTCGATCGATGGGCAGTGTGTCGATCGATACAGAGGTTAATCCTCAAAATATTTTTTTTTCGAAAATAAACAAGAATAAAAGAAACTTGAAAAAATAAAAACACAATTTGAAAAGAAAGCATTTAAAAGGTTGGGTTACCTCCCAACAAGTGCTTAGTTAACGTCGTAGCTCAATGACACCTCATTTTCTCAAGTCCACGGAGGTTGGGTGCGGACTCGCCTCCCTCGGGCATCAACCATGTAGACCAATATGTCTTGAATAACAGCAGTGAGCTCGGGGTGAGACGGTATAATTGGCAATTTTGCCATCCCATTCCCTCGCTCCCATTTAATGGCAGCTCGGTCTTCCTTTTCTTCCTCGGTCTTCTCCACTTCATCTTCAGAATCTTCAATGGAGGTGATCCGGTTGCATTCGGATAGCTGCAGGTTTTTGTCGAGCACGAATGTGATCTTCTCATCGTTTGCTTGAAGTGTAATTTCTCCTCCTCGACAGTCAATAAATGCAGCACTAGTGTCCAAAAACTCTCATCCCAAGATATGGGGCATGTTGCAATCCTCCTTCATATCAAGCACTACAAAATCTGTAGGAAAAATTAGACGACTCACACGAATGAGAATATCTTTCAATATACCTTTGGGGCGTGACACAGATCGGTCCACCATCTGCAGAGAAATTGTGGTCGGCCTCAATTCTCCGATGTTGAGACGCTTGTAGATGGAGTATGGCATCAGATTTATGCTGGCACCAATGTCGCACAACACCTTTTGGAAATCAATCCCCCCAATGTCTACTGGAATCGAGAAGCACCCTCGATCACTCCTCTTGATTGGAATTTGCTTTTGAAGAAGTAGGTTGCATTGCTCATGAAGTTTGACATTGAGTTCTCCACAAATTCTTTCTTTTCACTCATCAGCTTTCGGAGATACTTCATATAGCCGGGGATTTCTCTCAAAGCTTCGTTCAATGGTAAGTTGATACAACGATGTTATAAATACCTTCGACAAGAAACTTATGTTTATTGAGCTATATGTTGGGAATTAGAGAGTTTGATGGTGGAGAAGTATTTCGAAATTTGGGAGGGAATAAGAGACTATTTTGTTTTTGGAGAATACTTTTGAATTTTCTACTTGATTCATTCAAATAAGAGATTACAACCCCCATTTATAATAATAGTCAACAACTAAGATTTAACTAGTCCTAATTTGATCTAATGACTCTAATTGATTCTCTCATATATGGTGTATCTAATCATATCTACCATATCTTCTAAGTGATATGTGCGTAAAATGACCTACTTTTCGGTGTGTGAACGTGCATGTTTGTGGCCATTTTACTCTCATATCATATGTTTTTGTTGTTCTTTTGTAGTGTTTTCGTGTTTTTGTGTTTTGAATGTTGTAGGTTGAGTTTTGAGCATAAAACAGCACTTTTGGTTGAGTTTTTGAGGCAAATCGCCCGAGCTAGGAGTCAAAGGAGGAAAGGCTCACCCGAGCGGTGCAGAGGAGAGAATTTTTTGGACTTCAGAGGCTCCGCTCGGCGAGCTGAGCTTGGCTCGGTCGAGCTATGCTAGACAGAGAGCTCGCTCGGCCGAGCTCTGCAGGACCGACCGAGCCATGCCAACAGAGAGCAGGATCGATCGAGCCATTTTGGACCGGGCGAGCCAGAACGCAAATTTCAGTAGATGTGCAGTTTTCAACATGGCTCGGGCGAGCCATCTTTGGCTCGGGCAATCCGAGGCCCTATTTGCTCGTCTATAAAAGGGGGATTTTCAAGTTTTAAAAGAACTTTTGTCAAAATTTCAAATAACCGTTAGGAAAATTCTCTCCCAATCCATCTTCCAAACACTTTTCATCCACATCCAAGAGGATCTAGGCCACATTCCTCTTAATTTGGTGAAGATCAAGGAAGATCAAGAGGTAGATTGAGTACAAGGAAGACAATTGAGGAAGATCAACATTTGACCTATCAATTTGTAATGGATTCTATTACTTTCTCTATTGTATTGTACGAAATTGAAGGTATGAGGAGCTAAACTCTTTTGTGAGTGTTGTTTGAATGGATAATGTGTTGAAATGAGATTGAATTTTGATTGTTTAATTGCACTAGAACTTAATCCTTACCACCTAGGTGTAGGTAATAGCCAGCGTAGGTGGTAGTTGTTGTGAACGCTGCAGCCAACACGCGGGCGGAATCGTCGTGAATAGTGTAGATTCATATGATTTTAGATCCAATCCCTGTGCGGAGATAGATCATAGGGCAATAATCTGCATTCTAGAAGGAGTGGTCTAGGATTCGATAACGTGATTGTTTGAGAGTTCTAGTATCATCAATTTTTAGCTCACCGTGACAAGGGATTAACTAGTGTAGGGTGGATTGCTCAATCTCCTAGGAATTAAATATGGTTTACATCATGATTTGATCGAAATTGCACACATTTGATATTCACTCAACACTCACTCTTATCTCATTGTTGTACTTGATACTTTTTCTACCTAATTGGAGAGAATTGATTGATTGATCATTGGATTATATTTGATCATGATTGGAATTATGCTTTATTTCATTCATGTTTAGCTTTGTTATGATTTTGCCTAGTTAAATGAACACTCAACGACTTATGTTTTGCCTAGCTATAAACTTTCCATACGAGTAGATGGTATTCTATAGGGAGAATTAGAAGAACCTTGGATTGAAAATTTAACGTGATAAAGTGTTACTTTTACACCGCTATCATGTTTTTGGCGCCGTTGCCGGGGATCTTTTTCTAGTAGGTCTATAGATATTGTTGAAAGTTTGGAAGTTGTATGCTAGGTGTTTGATTAATTGCCTGTGTGAATATTGTTTTTAGCTCTTGTTTGATAGTTGTTCTTATTTTGTTAGAGTGGATTGTTTTAGTTTTGTAATTGGCTTTTGTGGATTTTGTAGGTAGTTTATGATAACTAGATCAAAAGCTCGTGAGCTTGACGAGAGGAAATTCCGACAAAGGAGAGATAACATTGAATTGGAGTTTGAAATGGACAACCGTGTTGAGGATACGGTTCGAATTGAGGAGTTGGAAAGGCAGCTAGAATTTATGAAGGCAATGATGAACGAGAGAAATGGACCGAGAAGACCGCTCCAAAACCTATTTAGACCGCAAGGGGAACAAATGACCGAACGATTCTGGTTAGGAGTTAATGCAACCCAGTTTGAGATAAAACCACAGTTGGTACAGATGATTCAAAACAACCAGTTTGGGGGGCATGCAACCGAGGATCCAAATGTCCACATATCGAGGTTTCTGGAAATCACAAAAATGATAAAAATTAACCAAGTTCCTCAGGACCAAATAAGGTTGCGGCTGTTTTCATTTTCCCTACGCGATGGAGCTAGGAATCGGTTTGAGGGGTTGGACAAGTCCAATATTGCCACATGGGATGAACTCCGAGAAAAATTCTTGTTCAAGTTCTTTCTGCCTAGTTTGACATTGAAGAGGCGAGCCGACATAACATCCTTTGGACAATGATATGACGAACCACTTTATGAGGCGTGGGATCGGTTTTGTGAGCTTCTTCGAAAATGTCCTAGGCATGGCCTATCCCGAAGTCAGCAAATTTGCCAATTTTATGGGGGATTGAACTATGACACTAAGGTGATGATGGACGCTTCGTCGGGAGGTGCTTTCCTCGATCAAGAGGAAGAAAAAGCGTGGTGAACCATAGAAAAGATGGCGGAAAATAGTTTCCGATGGCCAAAGGAACGAAAGGATTATAGATCGGTCAAGTCGGTCAATGATGCCAAGGAAAATGAGGATTTTAAAGAACAAATCGCTGCCATGCAAAGGAAGCTTGATGCATTATCTACTTCGGGGGGTAGAAGAGAGGATATGATGGTGATTAAGCATGAAGAGGATTATCCGGAAAACGTGAACTTTGTCAATCAACGGATGGGGTACAATAATCGACCTCAATATAATCCGTCGGGAAATATGTATTACCATCCATCCAACCGGTTTCACCCCAACTTCTCTTATGCAAATTCCAATAACGCTCTTAATCCTCCGTTGCAAATGGAAGGAGGGGGGAGTAGTAATCAAGGAGGATATGCTGGGGGAAGTAGTAGATACGTCAACCAAGAGGTGAGGAGAAATCCGAATGAAGATCTTGATAAACGCTTTGAGAAGTATGACGGGATGTTCGCGGAGATCCAGCTGCAAATTTCCTCAATTGCCAAACAATTAAGTGGCAAACACCAAGCTGCGAAGTTTCCAAGCGACACGGAAGTTATACAAAAAAAAAGTTGCAATATGGTTGACGGTGAAGATAGAATGGATGAGAAATTGGAGGTTATGACTCCAAAAGTAGAAAGTGTGGATTTCGAAGAAGAAGTGAGAGTAATGAATGAAGAAGAAAAGGAGGTTGAAGTTGAGAATGTGGAAGATAAGAAAGATGAGCAAGCCAAAGATGTGCATTTCTTTGACTACGTGAAGAAAGGAGATATTGACATGCCATTACCGGAAGTGATTGAACGAGTACCAATGTTGGATAAACTTGTAGGAATTGAGGTAATCTCGGATGGTGGACCACTTGAATCGAGAAGTAATGAACAAGAAGAAAAGAGCATTGCCAGCAAGAAGGAGGATCCGGGGGGCTTTGTCATTGGTTGCAAAATTGGAGATGTTATTGTAGAAAAAGCTTTGTGTGACTCCGGCGCTAGTGTGAATGTGATGTCTTGGGACTTGTACAAGGAGTTGGACGTTGGAAATCTTAAACCTACAAGCCAAGTTTTGCAAATGGCAAATCATGCTCTATTTTGCCCACGGGGGGTCATTGAAGATGTACATGTGGAGGTCTTGACATTTACATTCCCGGGAGATTTTCTTGTGGTGGACATGAGAAATAAAGGTGGCATTCAATTGATTTTTGGAAGGCCATTCTTGTATACGGTCGATGCACTCTTTGACATGAAACATGGTGAGCTCACATTTCGTTGTTGTGGGAAGGAGGTTGTGTTTTCTCTACCTCCGAGAAGTTTGAATGAGTTTGAAGCTGAAAAAGTTGGCAAGAAGAAAAGATTAAAGGATGTGATTGACCCGGGGTTAGACCTTATGGGGGAAGAAAATGAAGAGAATGATGATCCGGGGGATTCTATTGAGTTTGATCATGGTAGAACAAAGAAAGCCGAGTTGATGTTGATCCACCTCGGAGTGCTAGGAGAAAGTTGCTTTTTTCGGATGATCATGTAACGATTGACCGAGGTATGAGTTTAGGTTCTGCACCTTTTGATCATGATTGAAAAATTTGAGGTATGATCGTCGAGCTATCGACGTTAAAAAAGCGCTTGTTGGAAGGCAACCCAACGTGGTTTTAACATTTCGGTTATTTCTTATGTTTTGAATAAATGTTTGTTATTTGTTTGTATTAGTTTAATGTTGTGAAGTTTTGTTGAAGGATTCTTGATTGATAGTGGTTCTACGGACTTATATTGTGTTGTGTTGACTGACCGGAGAAGTGGGGAGGCGAAGAGCCCGGAATGGTGCATGAAAAGTTTAGCAAAATAGAGAGGAAGCTCGTCCGGGAGCATACGGATTGCCCGAGCTCTGAAAATTTAACGAAATTTTAAAAATTGGCATTCAGAGGGGTCGCTCGGTCGAGCAGCTGAGGCTCGGCCGAGCCAGACCGTGCCTCGCATGATTGTGGCTGGACAGACTGCTCGCTCGACCAAGCCATCTGTCGCTCGGTCGAGCGGCGCGCGAAATTTAAAAGGGGGCTCGATCCCATTTCGCCCCATCTTTGTCTCGATCGAAATCTCTCTTCCCAAATTTTCTCTAACTTCTTATTGCCTTGATTTGTGTTTATCTCACCCCTTAATTTCATTCATGGCTAGCAAGAGAGCTCGTGGTGCTTCTTCCTCTTCCGCCATTTGTCGCCCCAAAGGATTCGATGATGAGGAGTATGTTCGGTACAAGAATTTGGTGGAACGCCAAGTGGTTGGAACTAAATATCTTTGCAAGGAGACGTTGAAGGCGCTCAAGTTGAAGGATGACGTGTGGAGCCTCCTCAAGGGCATTGGTTGGAAGAAGCTTCTCACGGCTTGTTGGCCCGGTTACATGGAGCTGTCAAGGGAGTTCTTAGCCTCCGTCACCATCATGAAAGGCGCGGGAGGTATACCGTTGTCTATGAAATTCAAACTTCGAGGTAAGGAATATTTTTTTCAAAAAGCTAAGGTTAATGAGATATATGGATGCGATGTTGATTCCGTATTTTTGCATGAGAATGTTAATTTGGGGGATTTTTGGAAAGAGATCACTGGGATTGAGTATGATAGGAAATTTAATATTAAGGATTGTAGAGCTACTTCAATTAGGAATCCGATTATTAGCTATATTCAGAAGTTTGTTGGTGGTTTTGTGTGTGGGAGATACGAGTCTAGCAATGTGATTACTCCTGAATTATACATGCTTTATGCCTTAATGAATGGGATTAAATTTTCGTTGGGGGCTATGTTGATGGATGCTTGGAGTAGGGCTGCTAATATCTGTACCCCCTCTTTTTGTTGTGGAATGATTACGCCAATTTTTTAGCATTTGGGGTTGTCGTTGTCGGGACCTTCTGCCCCTGCTGTATATTTGGATACGAATTCTTTATTGGCTGGGAGGTTTCTTGTTCCTGATCCACGTGGAGAGTTTTATTATTATAAGTTTGGGGATCGGGTGTTGGAACTCCCGTGTGATGGATTGACTACGGTCGAGGATTTGGGGGATCACTCCAACTAGTTGCTGGATTCTGAGGATCACCAAGCTTTTGTGGGAGTCCTTTCTTCAGACGGGTTTTTCACTTCTTTGGCACGGTTGAGAGAGTTGGGCAGAGCAGAGGGCATTGGCCCGAGCACTCGTGCACCCCCACAGCACTGGCAGTCCCCGATGGCGGATTAGCAGCAGCAAATGTTTACGATGATGCAGAGGACTGCTGAGACTGTTGACTCTTTGTCTTTGTCTATGTAGGGTCTTGATGTAAGGATGATTGTCCTTCAAGGCGATTTCTCAGCTTATCAGACTTCCACGGCCTCTCATTTTGATAGACTTGATCGGAGAGTAGATGAGGTTCAGGAGGATGTTCGTGAGCTGCAGCGCCGTGTGCCCATTCCATACCAGTCTCGCCGAGCCCGCCTACAGCAGCAGCAGGATATGGAGGAGTGATGACGCACCGCCTACCTTTTTGTCAAACTTAGTCTCACTTGACTAAGTTTGGGGGGAAGTGTCGGTAGTCGGTGCCCTGGTTCATTCCTTTTCTCTATCTCTTTATCTTTACATTGCTTTCTAGATTAGTTAGTTTAGTTGATTTGAATGATTTGATCTTCGATATGGTTGTATAATGATATTTGATCTACTTTTGGATTTGGATAATTTGGATGTGGATTGAATGTTTGGTTTTTAATGATTGAAGGATATGTTTGATGGATTATTAGCGAGCTTGCATGATTTAATACTTTCTATTTGGCATGGTGTGTGGATATGTTGAATGGTTTGGTATGAATGGTGGAGCTAGTGGATATTGTCTTATTATTGTTGATATTTAGTTTGTGGAACGATTGGTGGAAATGAGAGCTTAATTGGTTGGTTGTATGCTCAATAGTTTGGTGGTGTTTGTGTTGTTTTTGAGTAGGTACAAACTGTACTCGTATATTTGTATCTTCGGTGATAGCATTTTGTGTATGACTGTCTGTGACTGGAACTAGGTAACCATATCCAGTATAGGATGGTGACATTCTTTGAGCAGCTTAGAGGGTTCATTATGCTAAAGTCCTGCAAGCTGATTAAGTCCAAACATAAGTGAAAATGTTGAGTGGATTGACTCAGGAATAAAAGATGTTAATTAATTTATTGGCTTCTGAGAGATTAAATTAATTAATGAATGTCTGTAACCTTAAATATGGGAAAATACTGAGCCTATGCAGCCCGTTCCTCATAACGTACTAACAAAGAGGTAGGACAATATTGATTCTCTGATGGCATGAATCAATATTAATTAATTAAATGTATTTTGGGTTGAATATGAGAATTGATTAATTGATAGGACTTCTTTGTGATGGATTTATACACTAAAAGCATTATTATTTGTATATTATGAACATGGTTTATGGTTGATATACTGTTAATCATTATTGTTGTATTATCATCTCCTGTAATTAACAAACATGTATCGCAAGCGACTCTATTCTCTTATCTCGTCGATAGGGAGATTGTACGGTGTGTTGTAGATCACAGAAGATCGTATGGATCGCTTGACCTAGCGAGATATAAATGATTATCACAGCTGAGACAGTACTAGGATAGACCGTCGGTCTAGGCTGCAACACAGTCAATAATTAGTGACTTATCTTGGTCACTAGATGTGCTGGTACGTTTGGTACGTATTGATAGGACCTAACTGAGATCGATTCTTTTATATGACATTAAAAAAATCTTTGATCTCGATGGCTTGACGTATCTGAAGCCTGATGAAAGTTCAAGAGGTATACATAAGTCTGTGTTTCACATTGAGATGTTATGATGGAGAGTCTTACATGTACTTGTATGTCTGCATCTTGGGTGGTAGCAGTTTTTGTATGACTTCTAGTTTTGTAGTTAGGTAACCATATCCAGTATAGGATGGTGACATTTCCTAAGAAGCTCAAAAAGGTTCACTATGCGGAAGTCCTGCAGGCTGATTAAGTTCAAGCATATGTGAAAAGGTATTGAGCAACCAGTTTAAAGTTTATACAATCCAGGTATTCCGCATAACCAATCTATGCATTACAATAGAAGCATGCAATGATTTATTATAGGCATAGCAATTTATTTTAGATATCTAATATTCAGCTTGAGTAATGGATTAGCAATTTACTTTGCAACAATCCCTTCAGTGCCCACACTCCAAGTCTTCAAAACCGAAGGAACTAGAGGCCAAGACGAGTGAGCTAGTGGACTGGTAGACATTGGCATCTACCAGCTAGCGATGGATCGCGAGACCATCCTGTAACTAAGGTTTAGTGAATTTTCAGACCTTGGTTTGAAGAGAGGACGTAGGACATGTTGTTCGAACTTCTATAAATCCTATGCTCTTTACTGCTTTTTACTTTCTTGCAAAGATTTTGAAACTCAACACATTCTATTGTTGTAGAATACTCGAACTGAACGTAAATCCAAACTAGCTGACAAACGATTTTATAGAAACACAAACTGGTCAAGAAGCACCAGTTTGTGAGTGCAAGGTGTTCTTAAAATTTCCGTTGTTCATCAAACTTACTCTAATCTAGGGACCAACAATCTCACTATCATGTTTTTGGGAGGAAGAGTTTAAATTTCAACTCACAAATCCACAACTAAAACAACTAAATTTTACTAAAATCAGTCTAAAATTCATAAAAAACACAAAATAAAGATAAATGATAGGAAAGTTTCAATTTCTTGTCCACATCCCAAACTTTTTTCACTCAGAGAGTGATTTTACGAAACAACAAAATGAGATAGTACTTTGCAAAAACTGCAGCGATGATGTTGACAGAACGAACCATTGTCCGCTTTCTTCTGTGTCAGCCGACACACAAGATTTGTCGACCGTCATGCTTCACATTGGCCCACCTTTACAGCGGTCGTCACAAAACACTAGCACAAACTTCTTTGTGGCGAATTCTACAGCGGTCGACACATAATTGCATCGACTGTCACAAAGAATAAGTTTTCAAAATCTTCAACTTAAAAATAACAACTTAAAGTAAAAATGAAGTGCTAAAACACAAAGACTAAAATTAACTAATACTCAAAATAAAACATTAGATTACCTACCAACAAATTTATTAGTTAGCCTAATAAGCTCATTTTAAAGCTTTGGTTGAGTCTAATTAATCACAGAAACTTTTTAGAATGTCTGAGTCTGACATCTTTATGAAATAAGTTGGACTAAATCTATATATATACTAAAGTAAAGAAGTCTAAACAAAACTATTCCCGCCAAAATTATAAAAAAATATAAATATGTATATTTCTGAAATAATTATTGTCAAAATATTGAAATAGTTGAGTTAGTCTAAGGGGCCAAGAATAAAACTTTACTTCAAAAGGTATTGAGTTCAAATCATACTCTCAACATATAAATGTATATTAGAAATTTTTTTTTTTATACAAATATTGTCTCTTCAATTATTTGTTCCCATAAATAAAAAAAATTGGAAAAATCATTCCATCAATTAAAATTATTATTTTATTTAAATATATTATGATTAATTAAATAATTATAAATTATAATCATAATAATCAATTTTGTCCTATAAATATAGTCACATCTTATTTTCAATTTCCATAATAAAAGATAATTATCTCCATAAATTATCAACAAAATATTTTATTTTTCACCAATATTTCAATAGTTTATATAAATTTGGTAATCAACCTATAATTAGATTTACGCAATAACATGCCAAACTAAATGATAATTACAAATAAAATTATATATTTCAAAAATCGTAAGATAGTAACATTTTAATAATGTTAATAAATTAATAAGATAGATTAATATAACATTAATAAAATTATTATATATATATATATATATAATTTATATATTATATTTTATAAATTTGGTACAAATTAATTATTTTGTATAATTTAAAATATTAAATTATATATAATATGTACTATAACGAACAATAAACAACCATTAATGTAATTATATATATATATATATATAATAATAGCCAAATATCACATATTATTTTATGATTTCAATTTAAATTAGAAAAATAACAGATATAATTGTTAACATTTAAAATGTGGGTACATCCTTTCGATTTTTTATATTTTATTTTATTTAGTGTTTTTTATTTTATGATAAAATACATAAAATGTGAGTATATCAGTTTGATTTTTCATGTTATTTAAAATTAGTATTATCTATAAATTAAAAAATATAAAACATGGGTATCTTTTTATTTTATTTCAATTATAGTAATTTATTAAGTTATATTAAAAATATAAAGCGTGGGTACATTAGGTTGAAAACGTATATCATTTATCATATCTATCAATCACATAACTATTATATATAATATTTACACCTATATGTGACATATATTGGTTTACTAAAATCAAATGCTTGATATAGTTATACTTTCTTAACAATACTTCAATCTAATAATTTTGTGCAACACACCGGTGAAATACTAATCAATAAGTATATTAAATAGAGCAGTCTACAATAATTGTTCCCGCTTTATTATTTTTTCTTTATTTATTTAATCGCATAAAAATTGTTACTACAACAAATATAAATTTAATGTTGCATATTTATTATTTGAGAATGAACCCCACGTTCTATATCCTCCCCCACAAACACACGAAAGTCACCACAAACATGAGTTGACCGTGCAAACTCAATTTATATACACAAAAATCACAAAAGTTCGGCAAACATATTTCATTTTCTTCTACAATGTTTATATTCTTTGTATTTCTTTTATTTCACGAATTTTCTTTGAATCTACATAAAATCATGGTAATAAATTTTTTGTGGATCCAATTCATCCAATTTTCAAGTCCCGCCTGAAATGAAATCATCATGGAAGTATTCTTATGTTTCAGCAAAAAGATAAGTAATTTCGAGTCTTTTTTCTACAAGTCTTTCTCTCTAACATTGTATTAATTAATTTATGTAACTAAATGTTCAAAAAATCTTTATATTCTCTGTATTTCTTTATTTCATCATGTTTTTAATCTACAAAAAATCATGATTAAAACATTATTCATTACATTTTTAAATCAAATTACAATTTACAAACATTATACTACCTCCGTCCCAGTAGAATTGTTACACTTCTTTTCGGCACAAGAATTAAGGACTGTGGATATAAGTGAAATAAATTTTAATGTTGAGTGTGAAAAAGTTGTCATTTTTAGAAATATGACAATTCGGCGGGGACACCCGATTTGGTAAGTGTAACAGTTCGGACGGGACAAAGGGAGTATTATTTTTTTACAATAATCAGCTATTGAAAGAATAAAAATATAGATGCCCTCTTTGTATTACGATAGTATGACACATTAGAATAATTTTAGTATTTTAATAGACTTAGTTTTCTCTTAAAAATTAAAAAAATAGGAGTTTTATCAATTCAGGATCCTAAAGATAGTTTAATTATCAATTCAGGACTCGAAAGATCTCAAAAATTCTCAATCCAGGACCCGAAAGATCATACAATTCTCACGTCTTGGATTGACAAATTATCCTTCGGATTCTGAATCGATAATTAAACTATCTTTTGGGCCCTGAATCGATAATTCTAAAAAATACGATATTTTTTATTAATATTTTATTTAATTATTTTGTGCAACGCACGGGTGAAATACTAGTATGATCTATTATAGACTCGACCTAAGACACCTATGGAGTATTTTAGCTTATTAATTACCATCCCTAATTGTCAAAAGCACAACAGCGAATGTTGTAGAGCAAAAATTGTGCAATTCCACATAATTTAGTTATCTGTTTTAGGAGTTTAATTTTATTTTGTAATTATATTTATTAATTTTATTTTATTAATGTTTATTAAAAGCAAAAATTGTGCAATTCCACATTATTTAGTTATCTGTTTTAAGAGTTTAATTTTATTTCGTAATTCTATTTATTAATTTTTATTAAAAATAAAAAAAAAAAACTGTTGCTTAACCAAATAAAGGGCGATGCAATTCTGACATCGATGGACCCAGTTAAAAAGGGGACATAGTCTTGGTCACAACGTATGTGGGTGAGCAGCAACCTGGCAACTTCTACTTAATTTCCAGGTAACTTCATATTTACAAATTTCTGTATTTTTATAATATCAAATTGAAAGCAATAATATGCATAAATAACATCATCCACTCGTAAAACGTAATATGGAAAAGTCCATGTATACATTAATTCTCTAGCTTCCTTACTTAATTTTCTCTCAAGAGTTTCTGCTGCTTCTTTACTGTACTCTTCTCTTTGGGGATAAGGATAGCTTTTGCTGTTAGCTGAGTAAGAGAGAGAAGCAAAAAATGGCAGAGCCGGCGGTTACATTTCTGCTTGAGAACGTGCGGAAGCTGCTGATGGAGCAAATCAAACTGGCCTCCGGTGCCGAGAACGAACTCCGGTTGCTGAAGGACGAGCTGGAGCAGATGAAAGAATTCCTGGTGGTGGAGGAGAGTAGGAGGGAGAAGGGAGAACTGTTCAGGCAGTACGAGAGGCAAGTCCGAGAAGCTGTGTACAAGGCGGAGGATACCATCGACGCGTGTCTCACACTGGCAGCGGCGTCGGCCAACAAGAAAAGCTTCAGCGTCAGAATCAGTAATCTGACAAAACGCCTCGATCTTGCGAAGGAGGTCAAATCCATCCGGGAAGAAATCCTAAAGGATGTTTTCTTTCGGGCTAGGCAGGACTTCAGCAACTTGACCATGGACCGCACTACCAGGCCAAATCCACAGCCCTTGAAGGTGAACTATTAAATCCATTATTTAATAAATATATTTTCTTCTACACTTTTAAGGTCAACTCCAAAAGTTTCTTGAGTTTTAGCATGTTTTTCAAAATTTAAAGCACATCTGTTAATTAGTTTAGATTATAAAAATAACTTTAATTTATTTGAATAAATACTTCATCTGTCCGGATTATTTAGTTCAAGTTACTATTTTAAGTGTTCCAATTATATAGTAAGAAACCTATATTTGTTATTGTTTTTCCGTAGTAATTTACACTTGCATCCCCGAATAATTTCAAAAAATGAAAGTATTAAAAGTAATATTAAGAGAGAGGTTAATTAACTCTTCAAATAATAGTAATGTTTGAAGTTTGTTTAAATATATTGTTATCATAAATGAATTTTGATAAACATATAAGAATATCAAAGTCGATCATATAATATAAGTCAAGATATATTATTGAAAAGACTTATTAAACAATAAATGATTTATGTGATATAGTATTATTTCTCACAATATGTATCTTTCAACTAAAACATTATGTATACCGTAAGAAATAAACTATTCTTTTTAGTTAGAGTATAATTACATGAATACATCAATTGATATTTAAACTCTTTTAGAATTTATGTCTTTCGAAAATATGGGAGATTGAATTAAGGATGTTGAGTTGCATATTGATGTTTTTTGAATTCTTATTTACACAATATGAATTATATGAAGCAAATTGTGTATGACTAAATCTTTAAGAAGTTTTATGTAATAATGTAATGAAGTAAAATCTATCATTTTCTAATTAATATGATATAATATAGTATTATATTATCTTTTTACAAGGATGATAGACTGTATGCATATTTTATTTAATGATTACTTGAACGATCTTATCAATTTATACATACTAGCTATAACTCATATTTTGAGTCCCTTGTTTGGGGTGCAGTGGTAAAAACACTTTACTTATGATTAAAGTCATGTTTTCGAGTTTTCATGGGAACATGTAGAATGTGTGTTTAAATTAATATAATAAAATTTAAAATAACTCATACGTTGTGAAATTTATTGAATAAAATATTTTAGGCATTTAATACTAAATAGAATAAGATTTATATGATTAATTTAAATATGACACATAATTAATATAGATACATTTAATTTTTAATTGATTTTCTTTATGTGCTATTTACGCCGAAAGTAAAATGATGTATATAATTAGTTTCAAATGGTAAATTTAAATTGAGACTTTATTTCTTAGATATAAAACTCTTAAGGATTTTAGATTAATTTGATCCTAATATAGCAAAATAAAATAATCATACTTCTCAAAAACAAAATTTTTACACTACGAATCATATTGTCAATTGTTTTGGCCAAGTATTTATTTATTTTTTTAATTCTAACAAGATTTGTAAATCATTTTATTGCATGAACACAGACTCCGGTGATGAGAGATGACAACCTAGTTGGTTTCGATGACGAGGCTAAAACCCTAATCGGCTACATCAATGAAGTGTCCGATACAATGGATGTTATCTCCATCGTCGGGATGCCTGGGCTTGGAAAGACGACGCTGGCATGGAGGATTTATCGACATCAAAATACTGATTATGAATTCCCCATCCTCATCTGGGTGTATGTTTCTCAAGACTACGACATCAGAGAAGTGTTCCTCACCATTCTCAAGAAGCTAACTCAGCAAGATATGTCCAGCTTGAAGGACCATGAGTTGGCTGCCAAAGTTCGAGACTCGCTTCAAAACTCCAAGTTCTTGTTGTTCTTGGATGATATATGGAGTTCTAAAGCTTGGGATGATATCTCTGCTGCTCTGCCCAAGAACAATGGATTGGGAAAAGTCATGATCACTAGCCTGTTGACTTTTGTGGCAATTCACAATCCCACATCGGAGGATTAATAA
>JAPKLW010000084.1:401268-426018 GCA_026898455.1 Plectranthus barbatus
CAAACACGCTTATTACGCAAAATCAAAACAAAAGGAAACTAGGAAAACGACAAAATAAGCCATGCACATGCATGCATACGCCCTTCTCCCATGCATACGTGGAAAACCGATTCTCAACATAGCCAACTCTTCAGATTTTCAGACATTGAGTTCGATCAAGTCAACTCTTAGAGAGTCATGCGATCCAGTCATTCTCCAGCTGCTGGTCCATCAACAAGACTAGCGCCACCGGGAAAAATTGATGCGGTTGGTCTTGATGGTGATGCTGCACAAGTAAGGGACCGGATCTGTAAAGATGCACGCGAACTCCAAATCATTCCGATTGTTGGGACCGGAGGAATTGGTAAAACCACTCTTGCTCCAAATATTTATCATGATCCTTTAATCATTGAGTCTTTCCGTATTCGTGCTTGGGTCACAGTGTCTCAAGATTATAGTTTGGGCGACATTTTTAAGCAAAGTCCCAGGCAATGGAATAAAAGGTTTGACACCTACATGCTCCACATTGGTTTCTCCAGATCGAAATATGACAGGTGTGTGTATATTAAGCAAGGTACAAACTCTAGCCTTATCCTATTGCTCTTGTATGTGGACGATATGTTGTTGGCTGGTAAGTATTTGGATGATATAGAGTAGGTTAAGTGTGATCTTGAGGCTGAGTTCGACATGAAAAATTTGGGGGAAGCAAGCAAGATACTAGGAATGGACATTTTGAGGGACAGGCTAGCACGAACTCTCAAGCTGTCACAGCAAGGTTATCTGTTCAAAGTGTTGGACAGATTTGGAATGAAAGATTGCAGGCCTCTAGCATTACCACTAGGAGCTGATGTGAAACTTTCAGAAGATATGTGTCCAAAAGATGATGAAGAAAGGATGTTCATGGATCAGGTACCATATGCTAGCATGGTGGGTAGCATTATGTATATGATGATTTGCTCCAGGCCAGATTTGGCCTATTCAATCAGTGTAACGAGCAGGTATATGTCCAGACCCGGGAGGAAGCACTGGGCTGCATTAACAGGCATTCTGAGATACCTGAAGAAGACACCTCATTATGGACTAAGGTTTGAAGTGAAGAATGAGACAGAAATCTCTGAACCTCTGATGGGTTTTGTGGATTCGGATTTCACTGCTAACATAGATAAAAGGAAGTCTCAAACGGGGTATATCTTCACACTCTTTGGCACAGCAGTCACTTGGAAATCAAAGTTACAAACTGTTGTCACAGCGGGTTGTGCGCATAATGTGCGATAGTCAGAGTGCCTTACAGCTCACAAAACATCATGTGTTCCACGATAAGTCGAAACACATAGATGTTAGGTATCACTTTGTTAGGGAAATCACTGAAAGGGGAGATGTCAAGATGCAAAAGATCTCCACACGTGATAATGCCGCAGATGCGTTGACAAAGGTCATTCCATCTGTGAAATTCGTCTTTTGTCTGAAGTTGGTTGGATTGTACTGATCCAAGTGATCGGTTTTGAGTTCTGTAATGGAACTTATGGAGGGAAGGGTATGTCTAGCAAGCCTTACATTCAGGAGGGACTTGTGTACTGTACGTATGCGTGAAGAAGTTGTGGGAGCTGAATACAGATTGAAATCGTGTATTACTAAAAGAGTCGGGTTTTTAGTTTGGATTTAAAAGTGGTAGCTGCCCACGTGGAGATCAATGATTGGTCGAAGAAGGCAAGTTAGTTACTTCTGTTAGTTGAAGTCGGCATCTCTCATTTTAAGGTTTAGAAGAAGTATTCGAATTCTGTTTTAGTTTCAGAGATTTGTATCGAGAGACATAGAGAGCTCAGAACATCTTCCATCTGTATCGTGTACATTCAAGCAATAATAACATACACAACCCTCCCGTGGACGTAGGCTTTTACTGAACCACGTAAAAACCGTGTCTACTGTTGATTGAATCTGGTTCGCGATCTTGCAACTCTCCACAACAAGGTCTCACAGTTATGGTAAATAATTTGTTATGAAATAAAGTAAATTATAATAAGATGCATCAAGTGTTGTAAGATCTGCACAAATCAACACGTTTGTTAATGATCATACTAAACAGATTCTGCCAACAGAACTGGTGAATAAATCAACGGCCATAAACTAACTTCAGAAATCGTCTTAATACAATCTGGTTGGCACTAAGAGTATAAGCCAGCTGAAATACGTTCATGCTCTTGAACTTGTTAGGGGAAAAGATAAGAAATGGAGTGTCAAACTCAAAGCCGGTAAAATATATTGATCGAGTGGCATACAATTAGTAACAATGCAAAAGGTTGTAAAAACAAAATCATCTATCGACCTATTTTATTATCTCCAGAAAAAAAAAAGTTTCAAGTAATTGCTTATTAATTTATGCTTGACAGAGCATCAAAACTCTTCTTTCTTGCTCAAATAAATATCACCGAAGCAATGCTCCTTCAACTAACTCTCAGCCCATTTTATGAATCAGCTACCCCTTCAAAACTGTTACCTGCAATGCTCAAAATAAGAAAGCCAAACCATTCAACTATTATAGATTCCTAACCTGATATGGAGCCAGTTCCAGAGTATCATAAACGCTTCACACGAACTTGGAGCGGCTCATTTCTAAATTCCTCCTGTCCTTGTTGTATCGTTTTGGCTGAGTGCAAAACAGATTGGTTCTGTTCATCGACCTCAATAAGTTCAAGCGTTGGAATATTTCCAAAATCATTTGGAATATTAGATAGATATGGACAACGATGAAGCATTAGGCATTTGAGAGAGGGGAAGTGGCTGCTTTCAGACGTCCAATATTGCAAATCTGATTCATCAACAAACAGAAATTTCAGCAGAAGAAATTCTCCCTCGGTAGTTTCCCACTGTTCCTCAGAGAAAGCATGATTCCTGAGCTTCAACACTTGAAGATTAGGCAGCAAGCCAATTATCGTCATCTCTCTCAAGGAAAGCCGACCACCACTCAAGTTTAACTTTGTCAGCGACTGAGGGAGAACAGGTAAACATGGCCAAAATGAGCTAGGCATCTCCAATTTCAATTTCTCAAGTCGATGCAAATGTGCAAGATTGTTGAGATTACAGTCACCTTCAAACTTCTCTCCAGAATAACATATTCCCAACTTTTTAATGGTTTGAATCATTACAACCATCCTTTGACTGAACACAAAGTCTGTTGCCAAGGAAAGTGTCCGTAAGTTTTCTAAAGGAGGATATGCACCTTCTGGATGGGGCAAAGGTTTGAAAGAGAAGGCGATAAGATGTCTTAATTGGGGCAACCTCCAAATCTCCACAGGCAACTCAACTTCAAATCTATAAATAATCAAAGTCTGAAGATTTTGAAGCTTGGATATGGCTGGAGGGACTCTACTGCTAGGAATGTTGGAAGCAAAGTAGGTCAGATAAATAAGATCAAACACTTGACCAAGCTCCCAATATGAATCATCATTTACGCGTAAAACATGAAGGACTTTAAGTGAGCTAAAATCACGTACTGAGCCTTTGGGTCTATACCCTTTCTGGATGCATATAATTGTCTTGGTGCATGAACTATGCGTCGACTTTTCAAAATCTAGATCAGACCAACAAACACTTATGCGTGGACAAGTTTTTAGAACTCGTGGCAGAAAATGTCTTCTCACGATAGGATTCAGAGCAGAGTCCATTACAGGAACAAGAAACTTCTCCTGCCCTGCCTGCCTTATGCAAAAGTCTCGCACCATATTATGCAGCACGAAACTTTTGATTTTGCAATTGCTCTTCATGCTGCTCACCATAATTAGATTTCTGTTTACAACATCCTCCAAGCAACGTTCTGCCTCATCTTCCAATTCCAAAAAGCCTTCGGCCACCCATAGTTTAATAATATCTGAGGCACGGATTTCATAATCTTGAGGGAAGCCTGCCATATATAAGAAGCACTCCTTCAAATGATGAGGCAGATTTTTGTTTTGTATTGATTCCAACTGCTCGTCACTTGCCGTAATTTGCTCCCAAAACCTTGGCTTTCCAACATTAGCAGATAAAAGTCCTGCGACCTTAACAATCGAAAGAGGCAACCCTTCACAACGTTTTACAATCTTTTTTGCAACATCTTGCAGCTCAGGAGGACAAGATTGATCTGTGAATACCTTTTGCAGGAACAAATCCCAACTTTGATCGGCATCCAACAAACGCATCGTATGCGTATGCATATATGGTGCTCCATTTATACAAATAGTGACATAAGCAGCCACATCATGCAGCCTTGTGGTTACTATGATCCCGCTTTCATTTTGGTCGTCAGGAAATAGAATCCTTACCTTATCCCAAAACTTCGTACTCCACACACCGTCCATTACTATAAGGTACCTTCTACCTTTCAAGTATTGGTAAATTTCTCCTAAATGAAAGTAACGATCCTTGTTGCTCTGCCCACCTCTTGTTTTTAGGATTTGTTCTATCAGATCTAGGCAAACACTTTCCACATTGTATTCTTGGGATACCGTAACCCAAGCACGAATATCAAAATGCTCGCAAACTAGTGGATGATAATATACAATTTTAGCAAGTGTAGTTTTGCCGATGCCTCCCATTCCGACGATTGGGAGGACTTGTAGACTGCATGGACCACTAATAAGCTGAAACAGTATCACCATTAGGTCGTCCTCAAGGCCCACAACCATAAATGGAGAGCAAGAGAATCACTCCGAGAGTAGTCTACGAAATATCTCACCGTTGACTTCAGTCTCTGTGCTAATTCCCCCAACCGATTTGAAACACTGAGAGTTTGTTTCACCGATACGGCCGGATCTATATCAGATCTTGATGATGACGGAGAATCAATCATTTTTACGAAGTCCACCACATCTCCAGCAGTTGACTCAAGCTCCTCTTCCAATTCCCTCAACTGGTCTGAAAGTCTGACATCAGTAGGCTCAATCGATCCATGATATGATAGTTTTTCTGGAGAAAAAAGATAATCAACAATCTCTTGTGTTGTATTTGCTGCATCCCTGATTGCTTCTTTTTCAGGGAAACGTTTGAGATTGAGCTGCAAGACAACAACTTTATCGTGGATAGATATAATTCTCTGTTTTACAGGTGTGGTGATGAAATCATCATCCCGGTTAAGGATTTGGATTAAGGATTGTTGCAGCGTATCAAGAGCTTCAAAAGCCATCTCAGGTGAACGCAGAGGAGGAACTTGCCAGTATTCCACGGCTGACAACCTCCAGCCCGTCAGATTTGAAATTTGAACAGCTCTAGACCTGTTAATATGGGAGATTTTGAAGGAGATATCAATTTTGTAAAAGATTGTGTGATTTTTCTAGGTGGAATAACAGTGAGATATAATGAAGAATATGAATGGTGGCGTGAGTGTAAAAGTTGTTCTATTGTTTTATGCCTTGTTGTCAAACATAAATGTGTTTTTTTTTATGTGTTTTTTTTTTTAAGTAAAAAATACTCCATCAATTATATTATAAACTATTCATATTATCTCAAATATATTACAAACAAATTATCAAAATAATTATAAACTATCACTTTTATTTCAAATTTATGATGGGAGAGAATTTCCGGCGATAGAAAGTTAACGTGGCTTGCCGGATGACATGTGAGTACTTAAAATTACACGTCATCATACAAATTATTTTAATTTTCTCAAATATATTACTCCCTCTAGAGATGCCCAACCCTAACCGAAACCGGCTGAACCGGCCCGGAACCGGCTGCCACGGTTCAAAACCGTAACCGGACACCTATTTTGACGGGCCGGTTCCGGCTCCAAAAATTCCGGCCCGCGGAACCGCTGGTTCCGAACCGGGTGAACCGGTGGTTCCGATTTTTTTGTTTTTTGAAAATTTGAATTTTTTTCGTATTACATGCCAGTTTGAACCGGAACCGGACAATGTGACCGTTGGTGGATCGAACGACTGGATTTGCCTCAAGATTCGTGGGAACCGCTGAACCGGCCCGTAACCGGTGGTTCCCAACGGCTATTTTTTCAATTTTTTTTATTTTCCAAAATTACTACTATAAATACACCCCTCCACCACTCATTTTCACCACACCTCTCACTCTTAACTCTCAATCTTCTCTCATTCTCAACTCTCAAGCTTCTCTTGCTCTTCAATTCACTTTTGTGCTCAATTCTATAGCTCAGTTAGTCTTAATTAGTATAGATTAGTACTTTTCTTTCATAGTTTATTCTCCTAAATTCCTATTCTTCCTTCAATTTCATTCATAACCGTGACCATGTCTAACTCCCTCCGTCCCTAATTATTAGTCCCAAACCAAAATGGCACAATAACAAATGTTTATGAGTGCAGTGGAATTAATATTTTATTGGTTAGTGTGAAAAAGTTTATCATTTTAGAAAATGAGACTAATAAATGGGACATACGCAAAAGGTAAGTGAGACTAATAAATTGGGACCGATGGAGTACAAACTATTGTAATTTTCTCAATTATATTACAAATTATATATTTTCCTAAACAAATGCTCCATCTATCAAATTTATTTTGAATTCATGATGAAACATATTTATTTTTTTATAATTTTAAATATTTAAAAAATATATAATTATACTTAAAGATATTTAAATAAAATTTCTTGACAAATTTTAAAAAAATGCAAAATGAAAAAATATTTTTTTTAATTTCCTAGTACTTTTGCTCTCGTCTTTCATTTCGCCGAATCAAAAAATTAAATATTTTTGTAAATAATAATAATTTCTTAGTTCAACGAAGTGTGAAATGATAGCAAAAGAATAGGAAAAATAAAATAAGTGTTTTTTAATTTTTTTTAATTTGTCAAAAAATTCTATTTAATTATGTTAAAGTATAATTATATATTTAATTAAATATTTAAAATATAAATTAGTATATTTTTAAAATAAATTTATAACAAATCTAATTATTTGAGTATTTATTTAAGAATACATATAGTTGGTAATATAATTAAGAAAATTTACCATAATTTACGATATATTTAAAAAAATTATAATAATTTATAATATAGTTGCATGATGAGGAGGGATCATGTAAAAAAAAATCTCCCTATGAGAAAAAAGAATGAATCATGTCCATCAGATCTAAAAAAATCAATGGTTGATAATTAATCAAGCAACAATTAAAATGCAATCAAGCAATAAAATAATCAAGCAACAACTAAAGCACAATCAAGCAACATTGTAATCAAGCAATGACCTGAAGACAATCAAGCAATGTCGTGAATGTAATCAAGCATCTTTTTCATTTTCTCACGTTAAGGTTTTTCTCACTGGATCCGCTCCCGTTGCATGATAACGTGTCTAATACCTCAGATTATTTACCTCTGCTTTCTTGCGTCTCTCACCTCAGCTACTCAGCCCCTCTCCCTCTCACATTCCACATTTCTTTCTTCAATCATTAGAGACTCCGGAAAAAAAAAAAAAAAAAAAAGAAGTCTCATTTTAAGGCTCTGTTTTCACTTGATTATATCATACTATCGGTTTCCCATCCCTCTTCCTTTGATTTCAGAAACAATTGTATCTGTTTGATTCCCCGCTGTTTTCATATCCAACCACTGTTCCAAGATTTTCCAGAAAAGCCCAACAGTTTGGACTCAATCCTACAAGAAATCCCATCACATTTCAGAGATCGATCAAGTCAACTCTTAGAGAGTCATGCGATCCAGTCATTCTCCAGCTGCTGGTCCATCAACAAGACTAGCGCCACCGGGGAAAATTGATGCGGTTGGTCTTGATGGTGATGCTGCAGAATTAAAGGACCGGCTTTTTAAAGATGTTGACAAACTCCAAATCATTCCGATTGTTGGGACCGGAGGAATTGGTAAAACCACTTTAGCTCGAAATATTTATCATGATCCTTTAGTCATTGAGTCTTTCCGTATTCGTGCTTGGGTCACAGTCTCTCAAGATTATAGTTTCGGCGACATTTTTAAGAATCTTCTTGTCTCCATGAAAGAATTCTTGAAAGAAGAAAAAATATCTGGGCTGAGCAGTCAAGAAATGGCTTTAGAAGTGTTTAAAATATTAGGAGGTAGGAGGTATTTCATTGTGATAGATGATATGTGGAGCATTGAAACTTGGGAGGAAATACGATTCTACTTTCCCGACAACTCTCAACGAAGTCGGATCATATTGACAACCAGGCTGATGGATGTGGCTTCTTGTGCTGATTCTTCGAATAATCCCCATAAGATACAATTCTTGAGTGTGGATCAAAGTTGGGTTCTACTTCAAAAGGAAGTGTTCAAAGGAGAATGTCCTCTTCCTGAAATGGAAGAGATAGGAATGAAGATTGCAGAGAGCTGTGGAGGGCTGCCGCTTGCGATTGTTGTGGTCGCGGGACTTCTCTCCGAAGTCAGTCTGACTAAAGATGATTGGGAGCAAATCGCCAACAACATAAATCTAGCCATCACTGCAGATGAGGAGAAATATGCTGCTATATTATCTCTGAGTTACACTCATTTGCCTCATCACTTGAGGCCATGCTTCTTGTACATGGGAGCATTCCCAGAGGATTATGAAATCCATGTTTCAAAACTTATCAAATTATGGGTAGCTGAGGGCTTTGTTGAATCGACTAGGGCGAAAACACCCGAGGAGGTAGCAGAGGAGTTCTTGGAGGATCTTGTAAAGAGAAATCTTGTTTTGGTCATTAAGAGGAAGTCTAATGGCAAAATCAAGAGCTGTGGCCTTCATGATCTTCTTCGTGATTTGTGTTTCATAAATTCTCTGGAAGAGAACTTCTTTCTTTGCTTCATGGGTTCGTTATTTCTTCCGGAGTTCTTCGATGAGCAGCTTCGTATTAGCATTTCTCATTCCAATATTCTTGCACATATTGATGGCTCAACCATCTCTACTATTATATGCTATGGACATAGTTCCATTGATTCTTTGGAAAAATTTAGCTTGCTGAGGATATTGGATGTGTTGAACACTAATGCCCCTGACCAAGTGTTTGAGCTGTCTGATCTAAGACTCCTTGCTTTCAGCAACTCCACTCGGATTCCGACATCTATTGTTAACCTTCAGAATCTCCAAACCTTGATTATCTATCCAAACGACAGATTCATGGTTTATTTGCCAGGTGAAATATGGAAATTGCCACAGTTAAGACATCTTATCTCCTCTGCATTTCATCCTTTACCACATCCAGAAGAATCAACTCCTCCTTTAGGTAACTTGCAAACTCTCTCACTAGCAACCAACTTTGTATGTAGTGAAAGGATGGTGGAGATGATTCCAAATGTTAAAAAGCTTGGAGTATGTTACAAGGTTGATATGAACTATCATCTTGAAAATCTCAGGTGCTTTGGTCACCTTGAGAAATTGAAATTGGAAAAACGCTTTGATTGTCCATACGAGCCAAGGCCGAATCCTGTTTTTCCCGAGCAATTGAGGAAGTTAACATTGAGTGGTTGGCGGCTTCCTTGGAAAAACCTCAGTAATGCTGGTCCTTTTCCTAATCTTCAAGTGCTTAAATTAAGATACTATGCCTGTGATGGCAGCCTTTGGGAAACAAGTGAAAGAGAATTCGAGCAGCTCGAGTTTCTTCTGGTTGATGAATCGAGTCTATGTGTATGGAGGACGGACAGCAGCCATTTTCCAAAGCTGAAGTCTTTAGTGCTTCATCGTTGTATGTCTCTACAAGAGATTCCAGAGGATATTGGATATATTCCAACGCTTGAATTGATTGAGGTGGATGGTGGTAACCAATCTCTGGTGAACTCAGCCAAAAGCATACAGAAGTATCAACAGATGGAGGAGGAGAATTACAGCATTCAAGTTCGTTGTTAAAATTCTTGTTTTAATAATCAGGTCAGAGATTGTGTAGGCTGTTTATCCTTGCATAAAGTTTGTTTAGATTTTTTAAGTAATGTTTTGTGATTTCATAGATGGTGATAATTTAGGTCTATTTTTGCACAATTTTTCACACAATTCTACTAGTAGTTAGGTGGTGGTGGTTGATATTATTATTATTTTTTTCCAAAAAGAAAATGACAAATCTTGAACATAAACTGTATTTGGAAGATAATTTCATTTGTGAAAAGTATTAAATGAATAATATTTGTTTGTTTTAAAAAGTTGCAAGTATGTTAAATTTGTGTGTTTTCTTCTATTTATCCAGAAAGTGCTCCACACAAGATAAACATATTTATTATTTTCTGAGCTCCTTTTAACTAACTCTCTGCCCCTCAAAACACTGGACCTGCAATACTGATATCAAAATAGTGATACAGGCCTAACTGTGCAATGGCTTGGTGTTTTTCAGACATGAGAAATGCTGTATCATTACAATTGACTCAAACATATTTCTATGGCCCTGCTGCAAATCCTCTGTTTAATGTCTTTTCTTCCCTGATACTGCTCTGTTGTAGAGCTTCCACCAACTGGTTTGAGATTTCAACACACCAGTTCTGAGTCCCGAACTTTGGTCTCACATCACGAAATTTGGAAATGCTAGAGTTACCTCTGTGGGATTCCAACAAGTTGATTAGCAAGATGCAACCAGAAGAGAAAAAAGAAAACAGATTCTGCTGGGGTGAATGGGAGCAGTGAGTCCACTCCTCTAGGTCTATTTTTCCATCTCCATTTGAATCTGCCTCTTGCAGTGTCTGCCACAAGAATCAGCAGAGAAATTGGTTAGTTATATATCAAGAAATTGGAGGCGAGGCGATCGGATTAATCACTACCTTTGTTCACTATTGCTTCAACATCATCATCTGATATTCTTGCGGATTAGAACCAAGAATCGTGAGATGAAACTCTCTAGTGGTATTGTACTACTATTGCAAGAATTTTCACCTCCTCTCATTCGATATAGCTGGTGTGCCGGAGATCATACAATTTGAATGCAACTGCAACAAAATCCGCCATGTAATGCAAGTATTTTCACAAAGCATATGTTATAGTAGCATCGTTTTTCTTCAACTTACAAGCTGTGGAGCAGCACCCACAAATATGTCACCAATAATATGCAACAGCCTCTTGAGCTCTAGGCACCAGAACATAACTTCGCAACCTCAAATATCTGTGTGGAGCACATTTTTAAAGAAACATACAAGAAACGTTTAGAAAAAAAAAAACTCAATAAGTTATAGCTGAAAGATTTTCCTAGAAGTATCGCATTGACCAAATAGAAGGTCACTTTTTAAAACTTAATATTAAAGATGTTGAGTCATTCAAAGTATAATATGCCTCGACTTCACTCCAATCTCCTAAGCTACCCCATCCTGCTTGAGATTGCTTCATCGTTTCTGTAAATAATCTGTTCCAGAGTATCAATAACGCTTCACACGAACTTGGAGCTTCTCATTTCCAAATCCCTGCTGTTTCTTTTGTATCAGTTTGGCCGAGGACAAAAGAGATTGGTTATGTTCATCGACCTCAATCCGTTTAAGTGTTGATATAACTCCAAAAATATCACTTGGAATCTCAGATAGATGTGGACAATTATGAAGCATTAGGCATCCTCCAAATCTCCACGGGCAACTCAACTTCGAATCTATAAATGATCAAAGTCGTCTGAAGATTTTGAAGCTTGGATATGGCTGGAGGGACACTACTGCTATGAATGTTGGAAGCAAGATAAAATTAGATGAACAAAATCAAACACTTGACCAAGCTCCCAATATGAATGATCGTTTCTGCGTAAAACATGAAGGACTTTAAGTGTGCTAAAATCACGTACTGAGCCTTTGGGTCGATACCCTTTATGAGGGATGCATATAATGGTTTGGGTGCATGAAGTATGCATGGAGTTCTTGAGATCTAGATCGTTCCAACTAGCACTTATGCCTGGACAAGTTTTTAGAACTCGTGGCAGAAAATGCCTTCGCATGATAGGATTACGTGCGTAGTCCATCACGGGAACAAGAAACTTCTCCTGCCCGGCCTGCATTACACCAGAAACTTTTGATTTTGCCATTGTTTTTCCTGCTACGGACCAAAACTAGACTTCTCTTTACAAGATCTTCCAAAACTTGAAGTCCCTCATCTTCCAAACTTCTACTTTCAGTTTGGCGTTCCAGAAAGCCTTCTGCCAACCATAGTTTAATAATCTTGAGGGAAGCCTGCCATATATAAGAAGCACTGCTTCAAAAGATGTGGCAGTCTTTGATTTTGCATAGATTCCAAGTGCTCGTCACTTTCCACAATTTGCTCCCAAAACTTTGACTTTCCAACATTCGCAGATAAAACTCTTGCAACCTTAACAATCGAAAGAGGCAGACCTCCACAACGTTTTACATTTTTTTCCCAACATGTTGTAGCTCACTAGGACAAACTTGATCTGCAAATACCTTTTGCGGTAACTAATCCCAACTTTGATTGGCATTCAAGAAACGCATTGTATGCGTGAAACAACTAACATAAGCAGCCACATCTAGCAGCCTTGTGGTTATTATGATCCTGCTTCCATTGTTGTTGTCAGGAAATAGAGTCTTGACGTCATCCCAAACCTCCTTACTCCACACGTTGTCCACTACTATGAGGTACCTTCTACCATACAAGTATTTGCGAATTTCTTCTAAATAAAAACTCCTCTGCCCAATACATTGTAGAAAGTGTTCGCTTTGATTTAGATCTCTAAGCGAACACTTTCTACACTGTATTTCATGACCCAAGCACGAATATCAAAATGCTACGCTTCCTCTAACCTTCAAACACTGGCTAGTATCTCTGAGGTTTTGTTGCCACCAATATCATCAAATTCTGATCAATATTCCTTCTGCCAATATACACAGCTGCCTGATCATGAGGTTACACATCAATATTCATTCAAACGAAACAATTTTTTTGTTTATATATATATATATAGTGTTCATAAATTGGATTGTTGTTGGTAGCTGAGATGGTCACCAAGAGGGGATCCTTTATTGAGGGGGGCGCCCGACCCCACGAAAGTTTACAAACAAGTTTTTTATACATACACTTATCTATCGTATATTTGTAAATTTAAACATCGACACGTCTGTAATCCAAATGCCGACCCCTCGGTCCAAAATAAATGCTGGATCTTGGGCCGAAAATATAAAATAAAGGTCATATTCATTAATAATCTGGCCTAATATTAAATACAAAATCTAGCCCAATATTGAATTAAATAGAGGGGCCATGTTTTTTTCTTTCATTGTTTATTTAAATAAACAAAATTTGGCCCAATACTGAATATATAAAAAAAATCTGGCCCAACATTTAATTTAATAAAAATGCTCAATTTTTCCCTAATTCAATAAAGAACGAAAGAAACAGAAAAAGACAAACAAAAAAAACCCTTATTCAACAATGGATGAACGTCGCTACTCAAAATTGATGGAAGTCACTATGACTATGTCAGCCCTGTATTTGTCACATTGTAGTCTCTATTTTGTATTCGGCATTATTGCGCCCCAAAATGATCATTTACAAAAAATGGATATAAAAATTGAGAGAAAAAAATAATATAATGGTTTTATACGTTATATTGATAAATGAGTTTTTGTAAATGTTAAATCTGAAAGTCTAAAATATTTTTGCGATGACATCATGGGAATATCAATTGTCTAATTATTATAGCAACTAAGTAAATATCAAATTTATTTACCGTACATTATTGTTAGTACAAAAACTATTTATTTTAAAATTTTATATTATTTATATTAAATTATTTTAAATTTAATTTTTCTTATTATATTGAGAGTGTAATACAGCCCCCACGACTCGAAGATCCTACATCTGCCACTGGAAGCCAGGACAATCGTAAGAACAGTTGTGAAACTTCTTTCGACGAGAATCGGAACGTTGTTCATGTGTGGAAGTCTTTGCCTCAGCATGGAATGGCCTTTCTTAAAGAAATTCTCAGAGATTTCTTTGGAGAGGAGAGAGAAAGTTGTGCAGAGATGGATGAAGCATTGGTTTCTCACTCCTGTTAGGCTTGCCTTTGTGTTCCTCAAGGTCTTGGTTCTCTTTCTTTACTTCACTCAGGTAAGTATTATTTATTTGCCGGCAGATTTTTTCTTGTTAAATTTTTGTTTTTTTATAATAATTTTGCTTTGCTAAATATAACATAAGATAAGTATGAGAATGAGAATGTATAATTAATGTATTAATGTGGTTGAAGAGTAGTATTGATATGATATTTTGATAAGAAAATCAAAACTTATTTATATCATTAACTTTTTAAATCTTGTATCAATGATACAGCACTCTAGCAAATTAGATTGATAGGCTTTTCATCACAACATAAATCATAAAATATAAGCGAAAGTGTATATTATCTTGTTTGACTTGATATTTTGATGAAGAAAATATGGTGGTAATTTTGGGAATTTCATAGATTTTTTTTGAAAAATATTTTGGTTGATGTAAATAAATATTTTGCTAAAATTTAAAAAATATTAGAAATAACGACGTCTTTAATTTAAATGTTATTTTAAATATATCAATATTAAATTATACTCAAAAGAATAAATGCTCTACTCTTTAATGATGATTTACTTAGCACTCCATTGTCATATACTGTATTTTTCTAACTTCAATAATTATTTTTGAAAAAATAAGAATTAAATATAATTTTATTGATTTTTATGGACCAAAATCAAAATTTAAAAAGAACTCCAATTATTTTTATTAATTAATTAATTATAAATTGGAAAAACAAAAATTACACTAATTGAATTGAATGAATCTTACCGTTAAACTTTTAAAACTAATCAAATTATAATAAATTAAAATTATATAAAATTAAATACAAATTTATAATTTTAATAATGTAATAGAAAGTTGAGAATGAAAATGCTCATATTTATTATTCTATCTTCTCATCTTAATTTAATTTTTCTTACAAATAAACCAAAAAAAAAAAAAAAAAAGTCTTTTGATGCAATTTGAGTCTCAAATCTCAATAGAAAGCTTTATCATATTTTTTCACATGTAGGAGAAAACTCAAAGAATCCATTGTGGAAAGCCATAGGCTATGAGGTAGACAGCGACCAGAAATCATCAAATTTGCCTACACAAAGGCCTCTCGAGAAGGGAATAGTCGAAACAAAACACGAGAGTTATTCGTCCCTCGCCTTTCCCTCAAACAGAAAGGCCTCAAAGTTTTACAAAATACGCAGGAGAGCATGTTTAGTGTCGAATGCGATGTAGCAGTCGTTGGCTCGGGCTGTGGTGGAGGCGTTGCAGCAGCAAATCTGGCGAGCGCAGGCCTCAAAGTGATAGTTCTTGAGAAGGGCAACTACTTCACCACCGGAGACTACTCTGCTCTCGAAGGGCCATCCATGAACGAGCTCTACGAGTCGGGAGGGATAATGTCGACATTGGATGGGAAGGTGATGCTTCTTGTAGGATCTACAGTAGGAGGGGGCTCTGCAGTCAACTGGTCTGCTTGCGTCAAACCGCCTGAATCCGTGCTCAACGAGTGGGGGAGTGATCACAAACTACCCCTCTTCACGAGCCCTGAATACCTCGAAGCAGTGAAAAGTGTGTGTGAGAGAATATGCGTCACTGAGAAGTGTGACAGGGAGAGTTTTCAGAATGCTATTCTCCGGAGAGGGTGCGAGAGCCTCGGCCTAGACGCGGCCCGTGTTCCTCGCAACTCATCAAGCGGCCATTACTGTGGCTCTTGCTGCTATGGCTGCATTAGAGGAGACAAGAAAGGGACCGACACGACGTGGCTGGTCGATGCAGTAAACTCCGGTGCAGTTGTTATTACAGGCTGCAAAGTAGAGAGACTTGTAATAAAAGAAGATTCCACAAGAAAGAAAATAAAAAATAGGATTGAGATTAAGGCGAGAGTCACAATATCTGCTTGTGGCTCTCTTCAAACATCTCCTCTCTTGATCAGGAGTGGCTTAACCAATAGAAACATCGGCCGGAATCTCCATCTCCATCCAGTGCTCATGGCATGGGGATATTTCCCGGAGGCAAACTCCGACATCGAAGGGAAAAACTACGAAGGAGGTATAATCACATCACTGCACAAAGTGGTTGATAATAAAACAAATAATACAAGAGCCATTATAGAGGCTGCGGCTCTCGGGCCGGGCTCATTCGCTGCATTGTGTCCATGGGAGTCAAGGGCCGAGCTCAAGGCCCGGCTCCTCAAGTGTAGCCGGACGGCTCACTTGTTCTCGATGATTCGAGACAGAGGGAGTGGCCAAGTCATGGCTGAAGGTTGAGTGGACTATAAATTGGAGAGTGTTGATAAGGAAAACATGAGGGTGGGGCTGCGGCGAGCTGTTCGGATCTTGATTGCCGCAGGGGCTGCAGAAGTTGGGACGCATCAGAGCGATGGGCAGAGGGTGAAGTGCAAAGGGATTAGTGAGGAGGCGGTGGAGGAGTTTGTGGATACGGTGGTGGCGGCGGAGGGTCCGAAGTCGATGGTGGAGAAGTGGACTACTTATTGCTCGGCTCATCAGATGGGGAGTTGTAGAATGGGGGTGAATGAGAGGGAAGGTGCAGTTGATGAAAATGGGGAGAGCTGGGAAGCAGAAGGGTTGTTTGTTTGTGATGCAAGTGTGCTTCCTAGTGCTGTTGGTGTGAATCCCATGATCACAATTCAATCAACAACATATTGTCTCTCCAAAAGGATTGCACAGAAATTGAACACACAAGAGGCTTGAGTTCGTTCAACTAGGTGTGTGTCTTTTGATGGAGATTCACGTGGCATGATTTATCAAAATATTTCAAGAAGATTCATTGATGAATAAGATAGAAGATTTGATTTGTGTTGAGTTATTTACGAATTTTAGATAGATTAAATTCAGATTAGATTTGATTTCATTGTTTGATTAGGATTACATTTGATTTCCTAGTTTAATTAGGATTTGGATTTATTTTATCCCTATAAATAGGGCTTGTTATTTTCGTTTTCAATTCAGTTTACAGTTAATAAAAAATGTGAGTTTAATTCTCCATTTCTGAAAGCTCTTGAATTTCACATCCGTTTGTGGCGTTTTCACCAATTCATCATCTTAATTATTCTAGCTTGTTTGTGCGTATATGAGATTTGTATGAAATACGTCTGTAGACACACAAAAATTCACAGCCAATTAAAACACGTCACGTGGATCCAAATAATTAAATACCAATTTATTTAATTTTTTAGGAATTAATTAAACAAATTCCTAAATTAAATAAATAAAAATGTGATATTTATGAATCAATCCAATGATAGGCCGACATATGGGAAGCTCACCAAACATGAGAAGCGTGTGATCACAACTCAATGGACGAATGAGATCGCGCCACCTAAGCCCTAGATTCTCATGTTTTGCCTATAAATACAAGGCATAAATTGAAGAAAAATGATAAGTGAAGTGAAGAAGGCAAAATTGAAGAGCTCAAGACTTGAAGGAAGAATTCTCTCAAAGATTCAAGGCATTCATTTGAAGATTTGAAGGCGTTCTTCGTCATCTTCAACGCGTTCTTCATCAAAAGTCTAGAAATTCCTACGTTTGATTCGGAATCAAGGCTTATAGTCCCCGAAGAAACGTTAGCAACCTTCAAAAGTGTTGAAGAAAAGGATCAAATATTAAAATCAAGAAGAACAAGAAGATCAAGCTTCAAGAACACGAAGAACAAGGTCGAATATCTTCAAGAAATCATCCAAAAATAATGTTTAATCCAAAAACAAGGTGAAAACCCTTTGGATTAACGTTATAAAACTTCAAGATCAAGTTGAAGAGGATCGACGGAGCCAAATTCTGTTGAAGAACTCGAAGAACACTCAAGCATCAAGTTCGAAGAGAAGAATCAAAGGAAGAATAGAGATTGAATCCATAAAATGTATTTTGATCCAAATTGAAATCGGATTGTATCCAAACTTCGTGTTTATTTAATTGAATACGATTTTCGTGATTACAAATTTTGGCATGCCCAGTGGGACAATCTCTACCTTTCATCTCTTCTCTTCATTCAAGTTCAAGGATGTCTCAGGCATCAAATACCTCAAAAGTTGTCGGTGTCGTTACAAGAAGTATGGCAAGACAGGCATTGGAAACTCTAAAGTCGATTGCTTCTGACGATGAAGTGCATAGAAGCAATACTTCCTCATCAGTGATGATGGTTAACACTTCTACCGTAGAAGAACAACTTGCAAGCATGAAAGAGTTAGTGGACATGTTAAGAAAACAGCTACAAGATCAAAGCGCCGAGATTGCAAGGCTTAAGAAAGAGAAAGGAGAGTCCAGTCAAACAAATGATGACGAAGGTGAGCAAAGTAACGATATGAAAATGCCTAAAGAAAAAAAAGCAAATGATGAGGCAAAATCTGTAGGGTTTTCACGTGAACCGAATCACCAAAACCAAACTGAACCGGATCGGATCTATGGATATTGCTCATAATTAATATTCTCAAAACACTAGCATGCTCCTATGAATTTAATACAAGATTGTGGATTTAGGGTTTACCGTTACTCCGTCGAGTCTGATCCGATCTTTTGCGTTTGAATTCCAAATCCAATTCAACCACGCAATATCAATTATCTGCGGAAGAAGAAATTAGCAATCTAATTTCAAGACAATCAAAATCGAAAACAAAGAGAAAGAGAAGAAAATCTGTTCTCCAGATTAGATCTTCAGATCTGTATCCCGGCGCTATTCAGATCTACTATGAACCGAATCACCAAAACCAAACTGAACCGGATCGGATCTATGGATATTGCTCATAATACAAATTCACAAAACCCTAGCATGCTCCTATGAATTTAATACAAGAATTGTGGATTAGGGTTTTACCGTTACTCCGTCGAGTCTGATCCGATCTTTTGCGTTTGAATTCCGAATCCAATTCAACCACGCAATATAAATTGTCTGCGGAAACAGAAATTAGAACCCTAATTTCAAGACAATTAAAATCGAAAATAAAGAGGGAAAGAGAAGAAAATCTGTTCTCCAGATTAGATCTTCAGATCTGTATCCCGGCGCTGTTCAGATCTACTACTGGTGAGGACTCCGTAGATCTGTGGCTTGAGCAGGACCAGAATTCGAGAATTCTCCTCCTTTTTATTTCCAGTCGGCGCCCCCTCTCTCTCTGCCTCTAGGGTTTCACTGATTTGAATGTGTTAAAAGGTTGCGAGGGTTTCCAGAGAGAGTGGTCTATTTATAGACCCAGGGTTTTATCCCTAATGGGCTACTGGGCTCAATTCAGCACACTTATTTGGGCCAGACCTGAGACCTAATGCAAATAATAAAGTGGGCCTCCAATTAATTAATTCCCATGTCCACAACCCAGGACACAATTAATTAATTAATATTAATTCTTTTTCACCACAGAATTAATACTGACCTACCCCTTTATTACCACGTTGTGAGAACGGGCTGCATTTATTGAGAATCCCCATATTTAAGGTTACCGGACATTCATTAATTAATCGGAGCCTCTGACAAAGCTCTACCTACAATTAATTAATATCTTATAATTCCTGAGTAGTACCACTCAAACCTTATCACTCGTGTCTGAACTTAATCAGCCTGCAGGACTTTGACACGATGAATGTTATTGAGCTCCTCAGGGAATGTCCCCATCTTATTACTCGGATATGGTTACCTAAGTTCAGTCTCAGGCGGTACTACACGAATCGCTGTTACCCAAGATGCGGATATACAAGCGCGCTGTGTTGGCTCTCCACCATGGCAAGTCAAAGCAACAGTCAACCCGTGCAAACCCCTGAACCTTCGTTAGGGTTTGGACTCAATCAATATAACGAGATCTTTTATTCGCTGATGTCAGACAGACGAATATATCTCACTGCGGTCCATCAATACGCCACCTCTGCGTACCAGCATGTCAAGTAACCAAGACAGACTACTTATTCCGACAATGCCACAGCCATCCGGACAGACGTATCCTCATACGCTGTCTCGGCTGTGATCATGGTTTATGTCTCACTAGGTCAAGTGATCATACTGTCTTCTGCGATCTACTACACGCCGTATGATCGTCCCTATCGGTGAGACAAGAGGATACCATTGTTCATACATGTACGATTGTTAACAGATAGGAGAAATAAACCGTTGTATACACATTGTAATAAATGCTTTTAGTATACAAAATCCATCAATCTCCCACTTATACTCAAAGCATAACTAAGCTATTACAGAGTATACAGTTTGTCTATCTAGTCTGCTGTCTCTAACCACTATCAGTGGTTGGCATCCAACTCAGACCCAGTTCACGAATATGTCTTTCGTAAACCTTCTGCGGCAAGCTCTTTGTAAATGGATCAGCAAGATTGTCAGCAGTGTCAATCTTCTCGATCAGCACATCACCCCTCGATACGATTTCTCGTATGATATGGTACTTTCCCTCTATGTGTTTGCTTGCCCTGTGAGATCGCGGTTCCTTTGAGTTAGCCACTGCACCAGAGTTATCACAATAAATTGTGATGCTCTTTGGCAAACTCTGAATCACGCCCAACTCTAAAAGGTAATTCCAGAGCCACACCCCCTCTTTTGAGGCGTCGGAGGCGGCGACATATTCCGCCTCCATGGTGGAGTCAGCAATGCATTTCTGCTTTGAGCTCCTCCAAGACACAGCTCCACCTCCCAGGGTAAACACATAACCTGAGGTCGATTTCTTCTCATCCTGGTCCCCTTGGAAATCCGAGTCTGTATAACCCACAGGGCACAAATCCTCATTTTGATAAACTAGGCAGAAATTCCTAGTTCTTTTCAAATACTTGAGGATATGCTTCACAGCAGTCCAGTGCGCCTGTCCAGGGTTAGACTGATATCTTGCTACCATGCCAACGGCATAACAAATATCAGGCCTGGTACACAACATCGCATACATGAGACTACCCACTGCCGAAGCATATGGTACAAGACTCATCTTGTCTTTTTCCCGCTGTGTCTGAGGACACTGCCCGATAGAAAGACGAACGCCATGACGGAAAGGTAGCAAACCTTTCTTGGCGAGTTGCATGTCGAACCGGGCTATCACAGTATCCACATAGGATGCCTGGGATAAGCTCAACATTCTTCTTTTACGATCTCGAGAGACCTTAATCCCAAGAATGTAGCCAGCCTCACCCAAATCCTTCATTTGGAACTTTTCGGATAACCAAACTTTGATTTCGGACATCACTCCCTCGTTGTTTCCAAATAGGAGTATGTCATCAACGTATAGTGCAAGAAAGACCACGCTCCCACTGACACAAAGTCGGTAAACAAAACTTTCGTTCTCCAACTGTGCAAATCCATAGGATTTAATCACATCGTTGAAACGTAAGTTCCACGACCTTGAAGCTTGCTTAAGTCCATACAAGGACTTCCTAAGCTTCCAGACAAGATGTTCTTCGCCCTTGCTTATGTAACCCTCGGGTTGCTGCATATAAATGCCCCTACCTTCTTCAAGGTAACCGTTTAGAAAAGCGGTTTTGACATCCATCTGTCATATCTCGAGGTCCATATGCGCAGCTATGGTGAGGAGTATCCGGATGGATTTGAGCATGGCTACGGGTGAAAAGGTTTCGTCATAGTCAATGCCCTCTTTTTGACTATAACCCTTTGCCACCAGCCTGCCTTGAAAGCCGTAATCTTTCCATCCGCCCCTTTCTTTCTCTTGTATACCCATTTGCACCCTATGACCCTAAAGCCATCCGGCAAATCAGTTTTCTGGTATACATCCATAGCAGTTATGGATTCTATTTCAGAATCCATGGCGACTTGCCATTTGGCAACATCCTTGTCCCGCACTGCCTCTTCGTAAGTCAATGGGTCAGAGTCCTCATGTCCGTCTTCCGGGCTCAAGTCCGAAGACTCACCCACGAACATGTACCTTTCCGATTGGAAGATAACTCTCCCACTGCGACGAGGCATCAGTGCCGTGTCAGTAGTAGGTGAAGTGACTTGTGGTCCTGCACCTTGCACTGAAGAACGTGTCTGTGGTGCTGTACCTCTCACAGGAGCACCCACATCTACACGTTCCCCTTCCCTTGGAATTGCATTCTCGTTCACAATTTCTTGAAGAACAATATCACTCCTTGACTTGTGATTACTCACATACTCGTCCTCCAAGAATCTAGCGTTGGTGCTAACAACGACTCTTTGACTCTCAGGACAGTAAAAGTAACCACCTTTCGTTTGCCTGGGATACCCTATGAACAACATTACTTTTGACCTGCTTTCTAATTTATCAGGTTCCTTCGACAGTACGTGTGCCGGACAGCCCCAAACTCTAAACTTGCACAAACTAGGTTTGCGACCAAGGAAGAGCTTAGAAGGCGTCTTAGGAACTGATTTAGAAGGCACCACATTAAGCACGTAAGCTGCTGTCTCCAATGCGTAGCCCCAAAACGAAATTGGTAAGTTTGCATAACTCATCATTGATCTTACCATTTCTAGTAGAGTCCTATTTCTTCTTTCTGCTACACCATTTTGCTGGGGAGTACCCGGTGTAGTCCATTGGGATGTAATCCCATTTTCTGAAAAATACTGCAGGAACTCGTTACCGAGGTATTCGCCACCGCGGTCAGATCGCAGTGACTTGATAGTTTTCCCGACCTTCTTTTCTACCTCAGCCTTGAACTCTTTGAATTTCTCAAAGCATTCAGACTTGTAGCGATGCAGGTAAACATATCCGTACCTTGAGTAATCGTCAATGAAAGTGACGAAATACTCGTACCCTCCACGAGCCTGCGTGGACTTCGGTCCACACAAGTCAGAATGGATCAACTCCAACACATCCTCTGCTCGAGACTGACTAGCCTTGAAAAGCCTAGTAGACATCTTGCCTCGATGCAGGATTCGCAGACTTGATAAGGTACAGCCCGGACTAAGTCCAATGTACCGTCATCTGCAAGTCTCTGAATCCGCTTCAAGCTGATGTGACCGAGTCTCAAGTGCCAGAGATATGTAAGATCCTCATCAGAAGAAGTAAGTTTTCTCTTCCTAGGATTATCAATTACGGATGAATTACATGCAATACTTGCGGAAGACTTATGATTACAGTTAACAACATAGAGAGAATTATTCAGCATTCCACGACAGATAACACCGTTATTACTAATGATAGAAACACCACTATCAAAAATAACTGAATATCCATCAACATAAAGTTTGGAAACTGAAATAAGATTCCGCCGAAAATCCGGCACATACAAAACATCTCTCAATGTTAAAACAGAATCATCAAAATGCAAAGTGAAATCTCCAATGGCAGTTGCACTCACTTGTGCTGCATTCCCCATTGAGATGGTAACCTCGTCATTCTTCAGCACCCTCCTCGGTGTGAACCCCTGCAAGATGTAACAAACATGATCAGTAGCTCCAGTATCCACTACCCATGAATGAGTAGAAACCGATGCTAAACATGTTTCCGTTACATATGCAAATGACGTACCTTGCACTTTGCTTCCGCATGCCTTCTCACTTGAAGTGACAACCACCTCCCTTCCTCCAAACTTCCTCGCACACCTCTTCCAGCCAACAAGTCTCCTGCATTGGTCATCGACCACATCTTTCAATGTGTTCAAACCATGCACCAGATCTGATAACTCAGAATGGTATCAAGGTGTATAGGACTATTCCGCCAAGAGATCAGTTAGCAACTGTTTGAAAGTGTACTCACTTCTCCCAGCAACATCCTTTTTAAAGTTACGGAATGTAAGTGGCAATGAGTTCAGGATAATATCGATCTTGGCCCGATCGCTGATACATCCACCTCTACATGTGAACTGATTCATGATGTTACACATCATCATCACATGCAATGTCACCGAACTGCCATCAACCATTCTCTTACAGACAAGGTCTCTAACGAGATCACAGTTGATAGTTCGTTCCACTTCACCATATGTACGCACCAAGTCCATCCAGATTCCTACAGAGCTAGCATAGCCCATGTATTTCAGTTTTAATTCTCTAGACAGATTATCTGAAATCAACCTATAGGTAAATTCCTCAGATACCATCCATCTATCATAGAATTCAATCTGATCTCTGGAACCACTACGTTCATATTCAGCCAGTGGCATCATAGTGAGAACAAACATGTGTTGTTTAGTCAGGAGAATATATTCAATGCAATATCTCCACTCATGGAAGTTCGGACCAGTAAGAGGATTGAGAGCAAGTATATGATCAACAGTAGACATAGACATATCTGAAAACAATAAAGAATCTTAATTAAGAACATACATGTTGAACTTCGAAAACAAATGCATTGAAAACCTTTTAATAAATCAATTACAAATATTTTCCACTAATTGCCCAAGAGTTCCCACCGCAAGCTACACTCGTAGACGTTTACGATGTCACCCTCAACCAGAACTGCGGGTTTTAAGCCCCAATCCATTTAATTTCACTGCCATGTCAGGAAGCTTTTGACACTAGAAATTAATAATTAGTGAAAACCTTAGACCAAGGCATCCTTACAAGAACAGGGATGCAATTCTTGCATTATATTCTAAGATGCTTCTAAGCGATTAACCACAAATTTAACTCCGGCCAAAAGAGACAGTTTAGCATGGCACGTAACCATACCGCACAGCCCTCAAAGCTTTTGTTATCTTTAATTTAAATCAATCCTAGAATACTTGTGAAAGAGGTCTACGCAAGCTACACTCGTAGACGTTTACCCAAAGCCCTCCCACTATTCATATGATTTAAATTGTTTGTCTAGAAATCCCAACAACTGTACCCATGCACCTCCGGGAACTAGCAAGCTACACTCGTAGACGTTTACTAGAGCGAGAGATACACTTACAGCCTAGGACCGCTTTGTGGAGGTCTGTTGATTTTAATTAAAAAATCCGCTTAGTATTTTTCTTTTAAAAGGTTTCTTTATGCGCACACA
>JAPKLW010000084.1:431018-474196 GCA_026898455.1 Plectranthus barbatus
TGGCAAGTCAAAGCAACAGTCAACCCGTGCAAACCCCTGAACCTTCGTTAGGGTTTGGACTCAATCAATATTACGAGATCTTTTATTCGCTGATGTCAGACAGACGAATATATCTCACTGCGGTCCATCAATACGCCACCTCTGTGTACCAGCATGTCAAGTAACCAAGACAGACTACTTATTCCGACAATGCCGCAGCCATCCGGACAGACGTACCCTCATACGCTGTCTCGGCTGTGATCATGGTTTATGTCTCACTAGGTCAAGTGATCATACTGTCTTCTGCGATCTACAACACGCCGTATGATCGTCCCTATTGGTGAGACAAGAGGATACCATTGTTCATACATGTACGATTGTTAACAGATAGGAGAAATAAATCGTTGTATACACATTGTAATAAATGCTTTCAGTATACAAAACCCATCAAAATCTGCATCCAAAGGTTTACCTAGTTCCTCTGATGGTTTCATCCAAATTGACCAACTCAAGGAATTTATCGAAGGGACTTTGAAAAATAAGTTCGACGAAAGCTCTAAGTTGTCACTAGTTTACTCCACGCCATACACTCGAAGAATTGACAATTTGAGGATGCCTATGGGCTATCAACCACCAAAATTCCAGCAATTTGATGGAAAGGGGAATCCAAGACAACATGTTGTTCACTTCGTCGAAACCTGCAACAATGCAGGAACATACGGAGACCACTTGGTGAAGCAATTCGTGCGATCTCTTAAAGGAAATGCCTTCGATTGGTATACGGACTTGGAACCAAACTCAATCGACAGCTGGGGGCAATTAGAGCACGAATTCCTTAATCGCTTTTATAGCACAAGGAGAACTGTCAGCATGGTAGAACTCACCAATACTCACCAATGGAAAGAAGAACCAGTCATTGACTATATCAATCGATGGAGAAACTTATGCCTCAACTGTAGAGATCGTCTTTCAGAAACCTCTGCAATTGAGATGTGTATTCAAGGGATGAAATGGGGCCTTCAATACATCCTCAAAGGAATCCAACCAAGGACTTTTGAAGAGCTGGCCACTAGAGCCCATGATATGGAACTGAGCATGGCAGCCAGTGGGATGAAAGAACCGCCAATCCAAGATCCCCAAAGATTTCAAGAGAGGAAAGACTTTTGAAAAGGGGGAAAACCATTTGATAAACCCATGAAGAAGGAATCTATGGCAATCAGGGCGACTCCAGTTGTATTTCAGAAAGAAAAGCGGACTACTCCACAGGAAAACGTGAAGAGGAAGTTAACCCTTAAAGAAATGCAACAAAGAGAGTATCCATTTCTGAATTCAGATGTGCCGGGAATCTTTGATGATCAGCTCCAAGCAAAGCTCATTGAATTACCAGAGATGAAACGTCCCGAAGAAGCCAATCAGGTCGATAATCCAAAGTATTGCAAGTATCATCGCTTAGTCAGTCATCCCATACAAGATTGTTTCATATTTAAGGACAAAGTGATGCAACTAGCTCGTCAAGGAAAAATTTTTCTTGAGGAGGAGGCGGCCACTGCCAACACAATCACATTCAAGATTGAAAAAGCCATGGGAGAAAATTCGAAGCAGGCAGAAGAACACTTCCTTCCAAAAGAAGAGATGACAAGCGCGAGATCTGTACTTGCAATAACTTTCACAGATGAAGATTTTGAATTAGGCCCAGATTCACACAATCGGCCGTTGTTTGTAATTGGCTATGTTCGCGAGCAAAAGTTAAATAGAATACTGGTGGATGGAGGGTCAGCAGTCAACATCCTGCCTTTACGTACTCTTAAAAAATTGGGGATTTCCATGGATGAGCTCGCGGATAGCCGATTGATTATCCAAAGATTTAATCATGAAGGGCAAAGAGCTTTATGAACAGTGATCTTGGACCTGTTAATGAATGATATGAAAACGATAGTGTTATTCCATGTCATCGATGTCAATACATCCTATAACATGCTTCTTGGTCGTGTAGGGTTTTTCCGTGAACCGAATCACCAAAACCAAACTGAACCGGATCGATTTATGGTTATTGCTCATAATTAAAATTCACAAAACCTAGCATGCTCCTATGAATTTAATGCATATTGTGGATTGAGGAATTATCGTTATTCCGTCGTGTCTGTACCGATCTTTTGCGTTTGAATTTCCAATTTCAAATCAACCACGCAATCCAATTTAATCTGCGGAAACTAAAATTAGAGATCTAATTTCTAGATTAAAATCGAAAATAAAGAGGGAAGAAAGAAAGGAATCTGTTCTCCAGATCAGATCTTCAGGGTTGTGTCCCAATGCTGTTCAGATCTACTACTGGTGAGGACTCCGTAGATCTGTGTTCTGAGCAGGACCAGCATCGGAATTCTCCTCCCTCTCTACCAAAAACGGCGCCTCCTCTCTCTCTAGGATTTAGTGTGTTTCAACTGTGTTATGACTTATGAGAGAGAGCAGTCTATTTATAGACCTAGGGTTGAAAACCCTAATGGGCCATTTTGGGCTCAATTCAGCATATTTAATTGGGCCAGTCCTGGGACCTAATGCAAATAATAAAGTGGGCCTATAATTAATTAATTCACATGTCCACAACCCAGGACACAATTAATTAATTAATATTAATTCTTTTTCAACACAGAATTAATACTGACCTACCCCTTTATTACCACGATATGAGAACAGGCTGCATTAATTGAGAATACCCATATTTAAGGTTACCCGGCATCTATTAATTAATCGGAGCCTCTGACAAGCTCTAACTACAATTAATTAATATCTTATTATTCCTGAGTAGTACCACTCAAACCTTATCACTCGTGCCTGAACTTAATTAGCCTGCAGGACTTTGGCACGATGAATGCTATTGAGCTCCTTAGGGAATGTCCACATCCTATTACTCGGACATGGTTACCTAAACCCAGTTTCAGGCGGTACTACATGAATTGCTGTTACCCAAGATGCGGATATACGAGCACGTTACTTAAGCTCTCCACCATGGCAAGTCAAAGCAACAGTCAACCCGTGCAAACCCCTGAACCTTCGTTAGGGTTTGGACTCAATCAATATAACAAGATCTTGTATTCGCTGATGTCAGACAAACGAATACATCTCACTGCGGTCCATCAATACGCCATCTCTACGTACTAGCATGTCATGTAACCAAGACAGACTTCTTATTCCGACAATGCCGCAGTCATCCGGACAGATGTATCCTCATACGCTGTCTCGGCTGTGATCAGGTTTATGTCTCACTAGGTCAAGTGATCATACTGTCTTCTGCGATCTACAATACGCTGTATGATCGTCCCTATCGGTGAGACAAGAGGATACCATTGTTCATACATGTAAGATTGTTAACAAATAAACCGTTGTATACTCTAATAAATGCTTTCAGTATACAAAACCCATCAATCTCCCACTTATACAAACTCTTTTTCTTCAACTCTATACGAGTAAGACATGCATACTTCACTTTCTTCTTCGACCAAAACTTGACCCACTCCTCAATGGATACCTCACCATGTTGAGTCGAGAGAAGATGATAGGCATGGAATAAATAACTGCAACTGATGGGAAGAAAACTCCTATTCCCATTATAAGTACCAAGGAGCTCTCTGACATATGGAATCACCTCATCATAAAGCGTCCCTTCAGTAGGAAGTCCAGCCATAACATGTAAAATGTAAATCCCATAGAGAAAGTGACATCTCGCCGTGAGAAGTTAGTAAAGTGTTGGTCAACGGACTCCAAGCCTCACAAAATGCCTTCATAATCTCAATACTTCTATAATAAAGGAAGAGTGAGGCATAGACAGAGTCATAAATCCTTGCTTGACGAAGCTCATCTTCACATCGACTCAAAATGTCTTCACTCCATTCCCAATATCCAGCAAAATATTTGAATTCACCAACAAAGTCCACATCATCTCGCCATTTGGCATCCCCTGAGAAATACGATACCCCAGCATCGGCAGTAAAGAAATATCCTCTTGAGACTGACGATGAGCAGAATGAAGTACCCATGCATTAGACACCTTGGTATCTTCATATCTACGTGTCCACTCTCTTTTATGTAAAGAATTGATGAGCTTTGGCCATGTCTCAATTATTTGGCCAAGAAGAGGTCGGTGCACTCTCAAACGAGTTTCCCTTCCTGGCACAGGCTTATCTCCATCATAAATCCACAAATATTCTTCTCCAGAAATAGTGTCACTCCTGAAGTGAACCATAATGCTACAAAAAAAAAAAGAAGAAAATAATCAGAAAAAAATCTTGAAATAAAAAAAATAAGTCCAATGAATCAAGCCCAACAATTAAAATGGAGGAGAAATTAAAAAAAGTCATGCAACAATTCAAGTCAAAATTTCAAGAGAGGAATAAGCTCAAAAGCATGCCAAGTCCAACGCCATGAAAGTCCAGCAGCAATTAAAAAAAAAGCGCCATACCAGCCCTCTAAATCAAAAAATGAAGAGTTGAGCAATTCATACAAATTAAAAAATATATATTGAAGAGGTCCAATAGCTTTCAGCCCTGCAGCAGCAAAATTCTATGCCTCAGCACCCAATGTTGCCTACTCAGCAGCAACAACCTTCAATGACTTGAATATACTCAAACGACGGTCAAAATATGCAGGATTCCATGATGGCTTCACAGCAGAATAATTTGGCCATGTTGCAGCATAATACTTTTATCTTCTGGTACTAGTATTTCAAAATTCTCGTTAGAAAATCCTTGATGGACTGCAGACAGTTACAAAAATAGATCATGGGCAGGGCAATCAACTAAATCAAATGCAAGTAACTATGAACTCTCTACAACAAAATCCCGTGTTTAGTTCTCAACAAATGACAGGCTCTATATCATAAAAAATGGGCTAAACATCACTGCAGTCAAATGTGAGTTCCTTGCAATCAAATTCAAATATTCTTCAACCACAGCAAATAAAGCAGGAGCAACAAATTTTCTCGACCCAGCAACTAAAGCATCAGTTTCAGCAGCAGAGAAATTCCAAGACTGTGGGATAGTCTTTGTCAAACCGGGTAACTGTGGGATAGCCCCCGGCTCACATGAAATCTTCATTGCAAAAATACCGAGACTGTGAGATAGTTTCTGTGAAACCGGGTAACTGTGGGATAGCCCCCGGCTCATATGAAATCTTCATTGCAAAATACCGAGACTATGGGATAGTCTTTTTGAAATCGGGTAACAGTGGGATAGCCCCCGGCTCACATGAAATCTTCATTGCAAAATACCGAGACTGTTGGATAGTCTCTGTGAAACCGGGTAACTGTGGGATAGCCCCATGTTCACATGAAATCTTCAGAAACATGGGGCAGAGAATTGAGCGATCGAAGCGGTGATTTCTTTGTTGGTCGATTGAATCTTCTATCTTGTGAAGATTAGTCAGATATAGAACTAATGGTGAGGCCAAGACATAGACAGAACCATGTTGTCTCGGGAAAGAAGCATCAAAATCAAGATTCTCCCAAGGCTGATCCACCAGATGACGGAGATTGAATGATGGTCACTAAGCAGAAAATCACAATTATAATACCGGCACTTCCTAATAGGAAGCAGTTGGCAATGCCTACTGTAGGGGAGGTTCAGCTACAAGAAAATCCGAGAAGCACCACCAATTCCCAGTCACCAAGAAAAAAAAACAACACCACTTCACATTCGCTTAGAAAAGCTAATTCTGAGTTGCAATGCCTATTAGTAAACTCTGCCTCAAAGCATTCAGTTCATGAACCAGTGAAATCCAAGTCTCCCCTGGAACAGGCCATTCAACCTTTCCTACCAATATTTTCTCTGCTCACCAAAATCCAGATATTCATATTGACAAACTTCAAACCAGTCGGAGCTGAGCCAAAAAAAAAAAAAAAAAAACAAAACAAAAACAACACCAAAAAACAAAAAGAGATCAGCAACAGGAAGAAACAGAGCAACAAATGGAATGTTATGAGGGAAGAAAGAAAACAACTCACTAATAGATAACAAGCTTACAATCCGAAGCTGCAGTATTTCACCAAAAATGCAGAGAGAAGACAGAAGGGGAATATGTCTATTAGAATAGATAATCATAAAGATATTAAATCTTCTTGATATCTATATCTCCTTAATTCTCTCCTTATTCTCTCCTAGATTTATTCATATATTTGTATATCTCCTAGTTGTACATATCTTAGATAGATTTATCATATCTTGTAACCTCTATATATACTTCACTCAATAATACATTATTAATTGAGGCAAGCCTAACTCAGATCCTGACCTACTTCTCTCCCTCTCTCTCTCACACGGCCGACTCTCTCTCTCTCGCCTCTCTCACGGCCGCCCTCCTCCCCCTCCCTCCCCCTCTCCTCCGCCGTGCAGCCCTCACGACTGCCGGTCTTCTCTCTCTCCCTCACGTCCGCTCTCTCCCTCGCCGGCACTCTCTCTCAGCCGTGCCATCTATTTCCGGCCTCACGCCGCACCAACCCTCCAAAAACCCTAGCCGTCCCTACCCTCCAAAACCCTAGCCGTCCCACCCCTCACAAACCCTAACCCTACTTTATTCCTCTAGCCACAAACCCTAATGGCCGATCTCAATCAGCCGGCCGAATCCCTTCCCTTATCCACCCTTGTGCATATGATCACTATCAAACTCACCTCCTCAAACTACCTTCTCTGGCGAGGACAACTCGTTCCGCTGCTCACTTGTCAGAATCTTATTGGTTACGTCGATGGTACTATTCCTTCTCCGCCCACGACGCTTACCACCGCTGCCGGCATCTCAACTGTTAATCCGGCTTACACTGCATGGCATTTCCAAGATCAGCGCCTTCTCAGTCTTCTTCTTTCAACACTCTCCGAAGAAGCTATGGCAGAAGCCCTAGGATGTGCCTCTTCCCGCTCTGTCTGGCTAGCCCTGGAATCTTCATTCAGTCACAAATCCAAAACCAGAGAAATTCAACTAAAAGATGAACTTCAACTCCTTAAGAAAGGTGATCGTTCTGTTCGAGACTACGGTCGCTCTTTCAAATCTATCTGTGATCAGCTCTCTGCCATTGGTCGACCAGTTGATGACACAGACAAGGCTCACTGGTTTCTTCGCGGTCTAGGGCCCTCCTTTGTCAACTTCTCCGCTGCTCAGATGGCTCTCCCTACTATTCCTTCCTTTAATGACTTGCTTGCCAAGGCAGAAAGTTTCTCTCTATTTCAGGCATCTCTAGATCCTCCGGCTCCTGCTTCAGTCGCCTTCTACAGCAAATCTGCTCCTCCTTCTGATCGCAGCATCCTTGGTCCGCCCCCATCTGACAATCGGCCTCAATACCCTAAAAAGAAAGGCAATGGGCAGAAAAATCAGAAACGTCCGCCCCACTGTCAGATCTGTCGCACTAACGGCCATTATGCTTCCCACTGCCCTCAGCGTTACAGTCCTCAGCCGTCTTCTAATCTAGCCGAAGCTTTCGCCGCAGGATGTTCGATTCCTTCCTCCGACCATTCGGACTGGTACATCGACACTGGCGCTTCAGCCCATATGACTTCCAGTCCTGCCACCCTAGACAATGCCAAACCCTATTCTGGTAATCAACAAGTGGTTGTAGGTAACGGAGCTCATCTTCCTATCACTCATACTGGTACCCTATCTCTCAACTCTCATATTCAGCTTTCTGATGTCCTTGTTGTTCCTTCTATTACTAAAAATCTCTTATCAGTCAGCAAATTGATTAACGATTTGCCTCTTAGTATCACATTCTTACACTCTTCCTTCTTTGTCCAGAATCGGAACACAAATCATGTTGTTGCCACCGGACACCGTAAAGATGGCATGTACGTTCTGGATGGAGATTGCACAGCTCTCCTTGCTTCCGCAAGGCCCTTGCAAGCATCCATGGACGTCTGGCACGCTCGCCTAGGTCATCCTCCGCCTGAGTCTCTTCTCCTTCTTAGCAAATTAGGCCATATTTCTCTTTCTAGTCGTTCTCTTTCCAGTACTCTTTGTAATTCATGTCAACTTGCCAAAAGTTCCAAACTCCCGTTTTCTCTTAATCAAAAGCGTTCTTCGCACCTTTTAGATTTGATTCACTGTGATCTCTGGGGTCCTGCTCCTATTACTTCTTCCTCAAATTTTCGATATTATGTGATTTTCATAGATGATTTCTCCCGTTTCACATGGTTTTATCCTTTAGCACGGAAATCTGATTTCTTCAAAACCCTACAAAATTTTACTACTTTTGTTGAAAATCAGTTTTCCTGTTCCATAAAAACCTTTCAATCTGATGGGGGTACAGAATTCACTAACCACAATGTCCGTGACTTCTTTCTTTCCAAGGGTATTTTTCATAGGTTTTCATGTCCCTATACTCCCAGTCAAAACGGCCGGGCAGAACGTAAGCATCGTCACATCACTGAGACAGGTCTTACGGCCCTCTTTCACGCCAACATACCTAGATCCTTTTGGGTAGATGCTTTTAGTACTGCGGTTTATACCATTAACCGTCTTCCCACTCCTCTCTTAGATAACCGCTCACCTTTCCAGCTAGCATATGGCTCAATTCCGTCCTACTCCTCCTTCCATCCATTTGGCTGTCGCGTTTATCCGTGTTTACGAGATTACGCAGCAACCAAATTTTCACCTCGTAGTCTTCCTTGCATCTTTTTAGGATACTCCTCCATTCACAAGGGTTTTAAGTGCTTCGATCCTGCTACGGCACGCATATACATTACTCGCCATGCACGATTCGATGAGAACCACTTTCCCTTTTCCTCAGCCTCAGCCGCCTCTCCCTTAAACTCTCTTCAAATCTCATCCTTCCTCGAACCTTGTTCGAAAATGCCTTCTTCAACCTTATCCCCTGCTCAGCCTTCAACCTTATCCCCTGCTCAGCCTAAACCTACATCTCACACGCCAACCGAGCCTTGCCCTATCTGCCCTACTTCCGAAAAACCTAACCCTAACCCTAATGTGGCCGAACACCCTCCTCCTAACCCTAACCCTAATATGGCCGAAAACCCTAATCCCCAGCCGAACCCTAACATTGCCCCTCAGCCCTCTCATCCCATGATCACTCGAGCCAAGGCCGGTATCTTTAGACCACGATATGTTGCTAATCTTGCTAACACTTTATTTTATGATGCTCTTTTGTCTAGTTCAGAACCGCGTGGTTACAGGTCTGCTGCTAAGCATGCTCACTGGTTGGCTGCTATGGATGAGGAAATGGCTGCTCTGCGACGAAACAACACTTGGAATCTCGTTCCCAGACCGCCGAACACCAACATAGTAGGGTCCAAGTGGGTTTTCCGCACAAAATTCCTGGCTGATGGCTCGGTCGACAGACACAAGGCTCGCTTGGTTGCACAGGGCTTTACTCAGATTCCTGGTATTGATTTTTCCCACACATTCAGTCCAGTAGTCAAGGCGACGACAGTCCGGATCATTCTCAGCCTCGCCATCTTTCACAGCTGGCCGCTCCATCAGCTTGATGTCAAAAACGCCTTCCTCAATGGCGACCTATCTTCTCCAGTTTACATGGAACAGCCTCCTGGTTATACTGATCAGCAGTTTCCAAATCATGTCTGCAAACTATCTAAGGCTCTATATGGTTTGAAACAAGCTCCTCGTGCCTGGTTCACTCGGCTCAGCGATTATCTGCTCCGCCTAGGGTTCGCCTGCAGCAACTCCTACACCTCTCTCTTTACCTTCTTCAAAGCCGATGTGGTACTGTTTCTTTTGGTCTATGTCGATGATATTATTCTGACGGGTAACAATGCAGCTTCTATTTCGAATTTCATTCATGCCATGAATACCGAGTTCGCCATAAAAGATCTCGGCCAGTTGACCTATTTTCTTGGCCTGGAAGTCACCTACACTGAGGATGGATTATTTCTTTCTCAAGCCAAGTATGCCAGGGACATCTTGTCCCGGATAGATCTTCTAGAGTCCAAGCCTGTCGCCACACCCATTGCTGCAAACACTACTCTCGAGGCCGCCGGAGAACCCTTCGCCGACCCGACTCTCTTTCGATCACTAGTTGGAGCTCTTCAGTACTTAACCATTACCAGACCTGATCTCTCATTTGCTGTAAATCTGGTAAGCCAGTTTCTTCATTCCCCTTCAGAGGAGCATTATCAGACAGTCAAGCGTATCCTTCGCTATGTCAAGGGCACTATTAATCATGGACTGACCTTTACTCGCCAAGAAAGCTGCAATCTAGTCGCCTACTCCGATGCTGATTGGGCACGTTGCCCTGATACTCGCCGCTCTACGTATGGCTATGCTCTTTTTCTTGCAGGTAACTTAATCTCCTGGAGTGCTAAGAAGCAACCAACAGTTTCCCGCTCTAGCTGTGAATCCGAATATCGCGCACTCGCCAATACTGCTGCCGAAATAGTTTGGGTCTCAAACTTATTACTCGAGCTTCGCGTTCACCTTCCAGCACCGCCAAGCCTTATGTGTGACAACAACAGTGCAATTTTCTTAACTCAAAATCCAGTTGCACACAAGAGAGCCAAGCATATCGACATTGATTATCATTTTGTTCGTGAATTGGTTCTTGCAAACAAACTTCAAACGGCGTTCATCCAGTCTTCCGAGCAAGTGGCCGATATCTTCACTAAAGGGCTTCCTCGTCCCTTATTTGAATACTTCCGTGGCAAGCTTCGAGTTGTTGGCTTCCCACAATCTCGCTTGAGGGGGGATATTAGAATAGATAATCATAAAGATATTAAATCTTCTTGATATCTATATCTCCTTAATTCTCTCCTTATTCTCTCCTAGATTTATTCATATATTTGTATATCTCCTAGTTGTACATATCTTAGATAGATTTATCATATCTTGTAACCTCTATATATACTTCACTCAATAATACATTATTAATTGAGGCAAATATTGTTGGTCTATCAATGTCAATAAAGAAAGAATGTAATATAAAAAGAGGTAAAAAAAAAAAAAAGTTACCAAGGAGATTAAAGCTAGCTGATACAAATAAGAACTGCTTTATAGGTTGTGGTTCACTCCCTGGCCCCAGCAGTTGCAAGACAAGAAAACGAAACCAAAGCAGCACAACAGACCCTGCAGCCATAAAAATAAGAAAAAAAAGTCTATCAGAGAGAAGAAGAAAACAGAAGAAGGAGCTGATATGAAGGAAAATCGAACGTGTACTCCACTTGCTTCTTTCAGCATGCAAAATCTGTGGGGGACTCTAGATATTGTTGTTACCAGCTCCAGCCAGCAGAAATTCTTAAGAGCTCCTGCGATATTTAAAATAATAATAATAATAATAATAATAATAATAATAATAATAATAATAAATGACAACAAAAAAAAACAACAACAATAAAAGCAAAAACAGGAGCAAGAATCTTATGTATGAGTTGTTTTTTTTTTTTGGATACCTCTCTAGTCTCTACCTCCCCAGTTTGACTGCATTGGACTAGGGTCGCTTTTAAATTGCAGCAGCAGTTTGTTAGGGTTGGGAAATAAGGGAGACAAGCCGTTTCATCATTAAAGCAGACTGTCCTTGCCTCCGCCAGCTCTCCTATTCTCTGATATTACCGCAGAAACGTATCAGATATATAATTTTTGAAAAAAAATGGAGCTGGAAGAATTATGTTGCAAATTGGGCTACAAACAAGTGTTGTGGCCCTCTTTAATAAATTGAGCTGTAAGTGGGCTTTGTTGGCAATGATGTTGGCTGCTTCAATTTATTAATTGATGGGTTGCTTCTTAGTCCAGTCGGCTACATAGCAAAATAGGTTGAAACCACAAAATAAAAAGTTGATTGGGCCATAAGAAAGAAGTAGGGGTGTGCATAACCGACTGGTAACCGAAAAAACCGACCGAACCGGTTAGCCTCGGTCGGTTCGGTTGCGGTTTAGAAAGCATGCGGTCGGTTGGCGGTTGAGGAATTGTAAAACCGCCCGTTTTCGGTTCGGCGGTCGGTTGGCATATTCGAACCGCCGAAACCGACAGACCGACCGAATTTTTAAAAATAATAAATTATAAATATATAATATATACATATATACTATATTATACATATATTTTATATATATTATTATCTATAATCTATTCTATAATATATAATATATCTACAATTTCTTAATTATTATTTTCTATTCCTAAAATCCAATTGAATTATTGAAATTCTTAAAACCTAATCGATCGATTCCCTGTAGGGGTGAGCAAGAACCGACCGAACCGAAAAAACCGAACCGAACCGCTCAAATTTGGTCGGTTCGGTTCGGTTTTTAATCGACCGGTTCGGTTTTCGGTTTTGAATTTTAAAAACCGATCCTATTCGGTTCGGTTTTCGGTTCCAAGTTTCGGAACCGAAAAAACCGACCGACCGACCGAACCCATTATATAATAATTATAAATTAATATATATATATATATATATATATATATATTATATAATATAAAATACTGATAATAATAAAGATAACCTAAAATAAAAAAAATCCCAATTTCCCAATCCCATTCCCCCCCCACACGATTCGAAACCCTCTTCCCTCTCCCTCCCTCGACTCTCCTCCGCCGCCCCTGCCCCTCTCGCCCACCGCACCCACCGGCGCCGCTTTCGCCCTATGACCGGCGCCGTTCTCGACCTCTGCTTGCCTCTCGGCTCTCGCCCTGTTATCGGCGCCGCTCTCGCCCTGTTACCGGCGCCGCTCCGCCCTCTCCGACTCCCCCTTCTCCCTCAGTCGCTTGCCACTCCCCCTCTCCCTCAGTGGCGGCCTCCCCCTCCCCCTCTCGCTCAATCGCTCGCCTGCCCCTCTCGCTCGCACGCCAACAGCCGGCAACACGCTCGCCATCCACCCATCCCTTGCTGCTGCTCCGCACGCACGCACGCAAGCAGCCGACACTCGGTTAGAACCGAACCGAATTATTTGGTTCGGTTATCGGTTCGGTTTTCGGTCGGTTCCAACAATGGATTCGGTTCTTTTGGTTTTAAGAATTTTGGTCGTTTCTCAACCGAACCGACCGAATGCACAGCCCTAATTCCCTGAATCCCCTCTCGACCTCGCACTCGCTCGTCAGTCATCCCTCTCCTCTCGATCCTCTCCCTCTCGGCGAACCCCGTCGCCCGCCGCTCCACCCGCCGGTTGTCTGGGCCCACACCCGCTTGGAACTCTCAGACGTCGTTTCCCTCTCCCTCTCGCTCGCTGCCTCTGTGGCTCGCTCGTCGCTCGAACTCCCTCTCTACTCTGAAGTTTGAACTCTAAGCCGGCTCTCCCCCTCGCCTAGGCGAAGTGCGAACCCTGCCGGTCCGCCCGTAGGCTGCGCTCGTCTCTGCCGGACCCGATTCTGCACTCCCCCTCTACTCTCAGTTTTTAAAATTTGTAAAATGCTCCACAGTTTTTTTTTTAAATTTTCGGTTTAATTTAAACCGACCGAAACCGACCGCATTTCTCGGTTTGGTGGGCGGTTCGGTTCTAATGGTTTTCGGTCGGTTGAACGGTCGGTTTGGTTGGCCGGTCGGTTGGGGATCGGTTGGTGGATGGTCGATCGGTTTTTGGCCGAACCGACCGTTTGCACAGCCCTAGAAAGAAGTAAGTTGAGAAATTAATTAAGATGGGCCTCATGTATCAAGTAAATGGTTTTATTGGTAAAATTGATTGGCTGTTTGTATAAGCAAGCTTTGGGCTACATCGGCGAATTAGTTTATGCAAGAAGGCAGAGAAAAGAATTTTTTCATTTTGGAAATCCTTAGGCCGAAATAAATGAATCTTATTTTAGAAAAAAAAAAAAAAACCTTTGTCACTTGTGGCCTTCAAACATGAAGCGAGCTTATTTAAGTGAAGACACAACAAATTCAAATTCAAGAACTCCTTGATATGAGTATAAATTATTAAAATGATTGAGACTCGCCTTCTCAAATTCAAATCATTCAAAGACAAATCTCAATGGAGCAATTTGTAGACACACAAAAATCCACGGCCAATTAAAACACGCCACGTGGATCCATTAATTAAATACCAATTTATTTAATTTTTTAGGAATTAATTAAACAAATTCCTAAATTAAATAAATAAAAAGGTGATATTTATTAATCAATCCAATGAGAGGCCGACATATGACAAGCTCACCAAACATGAGAAGCGTGTGATCACAACTCAATGGACGAATGAGATCGCGCCACCTAAGCTCTAGATTCTCATGTTTTGCCTATAAATACAAGGCATAAATTGAAGAAAAATGATAAGTGAAGTGAAGAAGGCAAAATTGAAGAGCTCAAGACTTGATGGAAGAATTCTCTCCAAGATTCAAGGCATTCATTTGAAGATTTGAAGGCGTTCTTTGTCATCTTCAACGCGTTCTTCATCAAAAGTCTAGAAATTCTTACGTTTGATTCGGAATCAAGGCTCATAGTCCCCGAAGAAACGTTAGCAACCTTTAAAAGTGTTGAAGAAAAGGATCAAAGATTAAAATCAAGAAGATCAAGCTTCAAGAACACGAAGAACAAGGTCGAAGATCTTCAAGAAATCATCCAAAAATAATGTTTAATCCAAAAACAAGGTGAAAACCCTTTGGATTAACGTTATAAAACTTCAAGATCAAGTTGAAGAGGATCGACGGAGCCAAATTCTGTTGAAGACCTCGAAGAACACTCAAGCATCAAATTCAAAGAGAAGAATCAAAGGAAGAATAGAGATTGAATCCATAAAATGTATTTTGATCCAAATTGAAATCGGATTGTATCCAAACTTCGTGTTTATTTAATTGAATACGATTTTCGTGATTACAACGTCATTTGAAGGGTTGTAATTAAGAGTGGTGAATTTCCACCCATTTGTTTATTCAAGTCATATCCACATCGTGTCAACTTTTGTTCTTCGGCTACGATCTATATGCATCACGAAGGGCATTGTATTATCCGAATCAAATTTTTTTAAAATATGAAAATAACTAAATATCTTATCAATGAAATCGTATCCTATCTTCAATAATTTCTTGATATATTCTGATAAATCATATCAACTTGATCTCCATCACATTATTTGTTTTATTTATATTAATATAAGTGGAAATATATGTAAATAGTCACTTTTATTATCTAAATCCTTAAATAATCAATATTATGTACAGATTCAAGTAATAGCCAAAAAATTAAACTTTCTTAAAAACCCTTTCATTTGACCTACTATTTCAATGATTTAAAAAATTCTGAATCATTAATATTAATTTTCATTTGCAATTAAGGAATAATAATAAAATACTAAATTTAAAGTACTATTTTAATAGACATAAAATCTTGCAAGGTACACCATCAATATTTCTTTATTAATTTAATTATATAATGCTTACTAAATAGATAATTCATTTTTCTAATTATACTTGGGTGTTGAATTAAATATAAATAATATATGTTTGTTAACTTATTGATATATTACAGTGAAATAATTTTTTATTAATTGAATCAAAAGAATAAATATTTTATGTGATATAAAAGAAAAGAAAAGGAATTGTCAAGAAATAAGATATACGTCAATATACTTAGTTCTAGTTAAAAATTTGCAACTTATGAATAATAATGAAATAAATAATTTAGAAAAATTGTATGCGATCAGATTTCACAATTTTTGATTTTACATTTGTGATTTAAAAAAAGAGAATTATCGATCCAGGACCCGAAAGATGGTTTAATTGTCGATTCAGGGCCTGAAAGATTAATTGTCGATTTAGGACCTAAAAGATGTCAATTTTCTCGATCTAGGACCTCTATACTTAACGGGGTTAAAACTCCATCCAACTTAAAATCTTATGTGACAATTACATATCCATCTCACCTCCACATCATTTAATTGACAATTAAATTAAAAAAATAACTCAATGAATTCTCACAATATTGGAATCTAATTCTTCTTTCAAGTCGTCACTTTTCACACGTTTCCTTCAATTCTCCTTCTTCAAGTTGCCGCCGCTCATAGCCACCGCTCGTTGCCATTTTCTTCCTTCACATATTAAATTAGTAAGAAAACATATTTAGTCAACTAATTATTCACTTTTTAATTGTTTTTGTTCTCAGTTGTTATCAGTTAAATCATCTTTTTCTGTAAATTTCTATTCATCATTAAATAAGAGAGTACCAAGAATTACTCTCGTAACTCTGTGGAAATTATAATTTTGATTATGCTTAGTTGTATATTTCATCTTTTCATAATTTCTCTGGATTATTTGATTATTAAATGCGAGTTTGGTGTTTTTTTTTGGAACATGTTCGATGAAATGCATACAATTTGTGTGTAATGATGATACCCTCAATTGTAAGATAGGTGATATTGTATATAATATTAATTATGGGTAGTGTCATTACCGACTCCATTCCATGTGCCTGATGATGCTAATGAAATGATAAAGTGATGAAGTATGTTATGGATTCTACAAAAGTTTTTTCTTGGAAAAAAAGTAATATGCCTGTGCAGTTTCAGAGTATTATTTCATATCTGAATTGTGCAATTTCTATTATTTTTTTAATTTGATTGTCAATTAAATGATGTGGAGATGAGATGGATATGTAATTGCCACATAAGATTTCAAGTTGGATGGAGTTTTAACCCCGTTAAGTATAGAGGTCCTGGATCGAGAAAATGGAGATCTTTTAGGTCCTAAATCGACAATTAATCTTTCAGGCCCTGAATCGACAATTAAACCTTCTTTCGGGTCCTAGATCGATAATTCTCCTTTTAAAAAATTATATGATTACTTTAAATTTTTAATTGATTATTAAATAAAAGTATTTGTGAATAAGAATATAAGTTTCGGAATTTTTTGAGGGGAAAATATACAAATCTATCCCAAACTTGGAATGAGTTCCCAATTCTATCCCAAACTTTTAAATATAACGATTTCAGGTTTAAACTTTGAATGAGTTCCCAATTTTATCCCAAACTTTTAAATATAACAATTTTGACCTAAACTTTGAATTTTTCCCATCAGTCAATATTTAAACACCGAAAATTTTATGTAAACACAATAATCACATGTAATACACAAAGATCCTACACGGACACTAATCGTTCATGACATAAAATTCATGAAGTTTTTATTAAGAATAAGAAATTTTAAAATTATACATTTCATAAAACTCATGATATCTTTATTAAATATAAAGAATCCTAGAGTAATGTATTTGATAAATTATTAAGATATAATTTGATTTTATATTTTTGTTCGTTTTAATATGAAAACAAATTTATTTAAATTGTTATTTAGGCATTGTTTAAAATAAATTGTTCATGAAAATTATACTCATTTAGTAAATTATCTTAATTTGAAAGTTGAATAGTGAAGTTTGATATAGTATAATGTAATTATTTGTGTCCAGATAAATTTTTTTATGTTTAAGTATTAACCGTTGTTAGACCGAAAGTGTTATATTTAAAAGTTTGGGAAAAAATTGGGAACTCATTCAAAGTTTAAGCCTGAAATTATTATATTTAAATGTTTGGGATAGAATTGGGAATTCATTCAAGTTTAAGCCTGAAATTGTTATATTGAAAAGTTTGGGATAAAATTGGGAATTTATTGAAAGTTTGGGATAAATATGTATATTTTCCCTTTTTTGAGAGATGATTGTGAGTTAATAAAATTTATTTTAATTATTTTCTTAAGATAATTTGAATTGTATCAAAATCATTTTAATATAATAAAAAATAAAATATATTTTGCAACTTGATATTTATGTTAATAACTTTTTGCAATTTCATATAAATATTTTATTATATTTGAAAAAATAAGGGCATTTATGAAAAATAGCTAATCCATCAATTATATACATAATATTGATTATTTAAAATTTTTATATAACAAAATTGACTATTTAAGATTTTAATTCGTAAACAAATAAAAAAAATTGAAAAGTAGAAAAAGCAATTAAAGTAAACGATGCCGTTTGAATGCAACGTATTCCCGATTGTGCTAAAATGTAGAGAGGAGGATCCAAAGTCCACAAGTCACACATGTTATTTCTTCTCTATCTAAATTGTTATCATCACTTCCGACTTCCGTATCTATAATTGCAGGATGGCTTATGCAGCTCTTGATTTTCTTGCCAAGCAACTAGATCGGATTCTGGATCACCAGAATCGATACCTCAACCCTTCCGATGGCGAACGAAGACGTTGCAGTAACTGCTCTTTGCTTCGTAAGAAGCTGCAAATTCAATCTCTACATGAAGATGTTGTTTTCTTGTCAAGTTTTCTCGAAGGATTTCCAAGAGAAGCTGCCGTCTTAGAAGCACGACTCACGATTGCTGCAAAACAAGCGAAACACGCGTTGGACTGCTCCAGTTTCAACTCCGACGATGAAAATGGTTCTAATTTTTTATTTGTTTCGTTGTTAGTAATAGTATATGTTTAGGATTTATGGAATTTATTAATTAATTAACATAATATTTAGATTTTTTTGATGGAATTGTTATAAAAACAAAATGTAGAATTCTAATGGGAAAGAAGATTGACGCATCTCCAATAATGATGATGCTGGTGAAATGGGTAGTCCTCTGAATATGTTTGGTTCGTTTTTCTCCCGAATATGTAAATTTTAGAGTGATTTTAGGTGATTTTGGAATGGAAAAGCATAGTTGATGAAGAATATTTATTATTTAGACTGATTATATATATATCTTTTAACTGAGATGGTGCTGATTCTGTGTTGTTGTTGCAGATTCTGAATGGAAATGAATTTGTCAAGAGTTAGACAAATCGATAGAAGAAATTGCATCTCTTCTGGAAGAAGCAATGCAGATGAAAAGTAGCAGCAAAAATCAATCGTCTACTTCTTTTTTCCCAGAAAGGTTGAACCCTATAACCAAAGAAACTAATCTGGGATTTGAAGATATCTTGATAGAGATAAAGGGCCGGCTGCATGGTGTGCCATCTCACCTTGACATAATCCCAATTGTCGGAATGGGAGGCATCGGGAAGACCACTCTTGCTAGGTATGCATACCAAGATCCTTCAACTACTCATCACTTTGATGTTTGTGCTTGGGCAACAGTATCACAAAATTCTAATGCAAAGTTAGTTCTTTCAAACATTTTGAGTTCCCTCGATCCATCTAATAAGAAAGAATACCAGCATATGGCCAAGGAGTCGTTGGTTCTACATGGGCATAGATACTTAAAGAAAAGGAGATATCTAGTTGTGATGGATGATATGTGGGATACTGGCGTGTGGGATGATGTAAGAATGGCATTTCCTGATGACTGTAATGGAAGCCGAATTATCGTCACTACGCGGGATTTACATGTAGCTTCTTATGTGGACTCATCGAACAAAGCTCATAAGATGCAATTGATGTCTGCAGATCAAAGTTGGAGGCTACTGAAAGAGAAAGTGTTTGGACAAGAAATTTGCTCTACCGAGTTGGAGAAGATTGGTAAGCACATTGCTGAGAAATGCAAAGGGCTTCCCTTGGCAATTGTTGTGATAGCCGGAGTTCTGTCTAAGCTCGACCAAATGCTTGCCTCTTGGGAAAAGATTGCTAGAAATGTATCTGAAGCTGTGAATACAAGCGATGATGAACAATTTTCGAAAATATTTTCTGTGAGTTTTATGCACCTGCCTGCTCATTTAAAACCGTGCTTTCTTTATACGGCCTGTTTTCCAGAAGATTATATGATCATTGTCTCGAAACTGATTAGATTGTGGGTAGCAGAAGGTTTTATTATATCCGATGAGTCCAAAGATATGAAAGAATTGGGATATGAGTACATAGAAGATTTGGCCAAAAGAAGTCTAATTTTGATCGAAAAGGAGAGGAATGATGGCATGATCTGTGCTTTGAAGATCCATGATGTCATCAGAGATCTCTGCATCAGAAAAAGTCGGGATGAGAATTTTCTTTGCATCATAAATGATTTGGAGGGCAGCTTACCACAAGGAATTGAAAGCTCAAACCGCTTGAGCATGTGTTCTAATGCTTGGGGTTGCATCCCAAACATGGACTCCACTCCCATCCATACCATTCTGTTTTTTTCAGGTCATGGGGCGTTTGATTATTGGAAGAATTTCAGACTTCTCAAGGTACTGGATGCAATGACTGTGGGACTCCCATCATTTGCTGTTGAAATAAGTGAGCTAATTCACTTGAGGTACCTTGCCCTTGCATTTGATACTGAGGACAAGCTACTTAGGCTTGAAGTTCCTGAATCCTTGTCCAAACTTGAGAACCTTCAGACATTAGTCATGAGGCCGTTGAGGGATTATATCCGATTTTGTGCAGTTCTGCCGGTTACAATTTGGAGAATGCCACAATTAAGGAATATTATCTTGCTTAATGGATTCTTACCCGATCCCTCTACAAATGAAGGTCTTGAAGCTTTACCTCTACAGAACCTGCACACACTTTGGCATATCGAAAACTTCAGGTGCTTGGAAAGGATCTTGGAAGTGCTACCAAACCTAAAGAAGCTGGGAATTTATTATCGAGGTAGGGACCCTGATAATAAAACAGGATGGTCAGAGTATGGCTTACACAGTCTCATTCATCTGCCTTGTTTAGAAAAGTTGAAAGTATATGTAGACTTTTTCTCCAACAAGGGTGGTGTGGGCCACAACCTTGCTTTCCCAGTTACTCTGAAAAGATTAACATTAACTGGTTGTGGATTTCCATGGGAAAAAATGTCAATTATAGGGTCATTGCCTAATCTTGAAGTGCTTCAACTGAAAAGGAACACTCGCTGTGGGACTATATGGGAAACAACTTAAGGCCAATTTTGTAATCTAAAAGTACTCCTAATTGATGACACAGATCTCCAAGGATGGGTGACAGAGTGCTCTCACTTTCCGAGGCTTGAGCGTCTGACTCTTTATGAATGCAATAGTTTGAAAGATGTTCCATATGATATTGGAGAAATAGCAACTCTTCAATTGATAGAGGTGGATGTCCGGAATTTATCTCTCGTGGAATCTGCAAAAGCTATCCAAGAAGAACAACAAAGCTTTGGCAATGACATTGTGGTCAGTCTCCTGAAATCCCGCAGTTGGAAGAGGTTACAATCTTCATTTTAGTTTTCATATCTGCATGCGTTTCCTGTATTACGTAATCTCTATCGCTGCTGTTTGATCGCAGTTTAATCGCCTTCAGATATGTTCAATAATATGTATGAAAGGAGAAGAAAATGTGATTTCATGCAGTCTAAGCAGAAACAATGTCAATAAGCATGATACTGCATTCATACGATGCATATATGTATTCCAGATAATAATATGCTCAAAGACTCAAACAGGGATGTTACAAAAAAAGGTTTCTTGAGCTAAAAAATGCAGAAAGATATATGCAAGGTGTGGCTTATTTAACAAATCTTATCTTCACATCCAACATCTTTGTTTTTACTATTATTCATTTTTAATTCTTTAATTCTTGTAATTGAATTGGAGATGTTTATTATCCCAACTTGAAGTTCATTTTAGACTTATACTAAACAAGTAAATGGATACTATTTTATCTAATCTTCACATAGGGAGAGAGTTTAATGTCTAACCTTTTAAAGAGTGACTAAGATTGCTTAAGGTGCTGGAAAAAATGGCAAATTTTAGTAAGTAGTTCGATAATTCAGGCATCAATCTTGATATACCTAGTAATTGAGCAATCTTGCTAATTTCTTCCCAAGGATATTCACAACCGCTTAAACTCGACTTTCTAAGACAAGATGTGGAAATTGATAGAGGCAGGGGTGTTGGCAATTATATAGGGTTCATGATGACACTTCGAAATGATTCTAGTTGATTAAGGCAAGAAATATGGTCGTAGCAACTTATGATTTCAGCTGCATCAGGTGCCAACTCAATTTGAATTCTTAGCTTTTCCAGCTTGGGGATACTTTCAAGAACTCTTGACAGTATCTGTTGGATGGCTTCAGACCCCATCCTTCTACAGAGGAAACCTCAATTCTAGAGAATCTGAATACACTTTCACATATCTATGATTTCAAGTGCTCGGAAAGATTTTTGCAAAAGATGATACCAAACATAAAAGAAGTTGGGAATAGTCACATCATAAATGTTTCTTCCAATTATTTTTCATTTGTTTTATAATATTATCATATAAAAATAATTATTTTAATAACCACCACCCTTCAAATCTTCATGTTATCCAAAAATTAATATTAAGATATATTATTAAAAACCTTAAATATATAAAATATAGGGAATTAAGATTTTTACACTAATCGTTCGAGCCAAATAATTTTTATTTATTATATAATATTATTATATAAAAAGAATTATTCCATCTTCATTTCTTCCAAAAATTGATATTAAAATATATTATTAAAAATCTTAAATACATAAAATTAAGATTTTTTTTAATTATCATGGACAATTTTAAGATTTTATTGAATGGGCAACACTGCCATCGTGATGACTGATGCTTAAACTATGACATGTTAGTGAATAATTTTATACATAAACAAAGTGTGTTTTTTAATATGAGGAATTTTATATATTTCATTTTTATTTGAAATTAAATGTAGGTCCAAATACTGTAATATTTGTATTATATTTTTCCTGTACTTCATTTTTCTCACTCTTCAAATTTTACACATATTAAAATCATAAATAATATTTCATATGCACTTATTTTTTTTTATAATACTTAAATATGATAATTTCGTGCAACGCACGGGTAACATACTAGTAAGGGCATATATGAAAAAGGATGGTCCGTGTATGGCTTGAAGAATCTGATTCATCTGCATAAGCTTGAAAAGCTTAGTTTGTAATCAGAACCGTACCTGAACTTGAAGAATGAGGTGTTGTCGGAGAACATTAGCTTCCCGGTGACTCTGAAGAAACTGAGCTTAAGTGGCTGCAGATTTCGATGGGAAGAGATGTCAATGATGGGGGCACTGCCTAATCTTGAAGTGCTCAAACTAATAAAGAAGGCCTGTGTTGGAAGAGAATGGGAAACAAGTGAAGGGGAATTCTGCCAACTCAAAGTACTTGTAATTGAGAATGCAGATCTCCATGAATGGATAGCAGATGACTACTCTTTCCCCCTGCCTCCAGCGCCTGACTCTTTACGAGTGTCACAGTTTGAGAGGGGTGCCGAATGGTATCGAATATATACCGACGCTTGAGTTGATTGAGGTGGACATCCAGAATTTATCAGCTGCGCGCGGAATCTGTAAAATGCATCGAAAGAGAACAACAAAGCGTAGGCAATGACCTCCTCCAGGTTCGTTTCCTCGACTCAAATACCTGGGAAACGTATGAATTTGATGAGTTATTATGATTGCATACCTTCATATGTCTCTTAGTTCGGGGTATAATGGTCAAAGCACCTTGCTTGTCACCGAGAGATCATGATTCAAGCTTCAATTAATGTATTACTCCCTCCGTCCCGGGTCTCTTGAGACGTTTGACCGGGCACGAAGATTAAGAAAAATTGATTAGGAGAGATAGTGGAGTAGGATTAGGAGAGAGATAGTGGAGTAGGGTTAGTAAGGTTAGTGGGTGATTAATTAATTAAAACTTTCCAAAAAAGAAAATGTTGCAAGTGTCCTGGGACGGACCAAAAAGGAATACGTTGCAAGTGTCATGGGACGGAGGGAGTACTATTTAAAAAAAAATAATTTGAGAGCGTGTTGTTAACTCTACTAGTGTGGCAGCCACGCGATGCATGAGATTATATTACATTATAATTAATTAATAACTTTTATTTGTTTACTTATATTTATAGGAATGTCAATTAAGTCCGAAGTCAATAGATCAATCCGAATTGGTGGACTAAAATGTGGGTTGGAGTAAAAAGTTTTAAATCCAAAATTATTTTTAATCGAACGAGCTAAACCCGGTGGGTTGCGGGTTAGCCCGTAGGTCTAGGACAATTTATGATACATATATTATAACCTAATTTTCTCAACCTAATTTTTCGTCACCCTCAAATAGGAAAATACCGCCTTTCTTCCTTTACCTGCACCGTCTGCATGGCTTGTGACTCCCCTAATTAACATACCTCCTCATTTCTTCCTTTTCCACCATCTTTAGCCTCTCGCTGAGATTTTCACCCAAGTGAAGAGCTACATTTAATTTATTATCCCTAATTAAATTAGTTGATATATTCTTATCAAACTATAATTGGACAACCTTTTACTCACTTATTACTACATTTTTTGCGAAGATATTGTTATTTGATATTCGTTATTTATATGCGTTTATCTTTTTTTACTTTTATTTTAGGAGTTGTTAAAATATTTTAAATATATATATATATATAAATAAACTCGTAAATTTTGTCAGCCCGACGGATCAATCCGAAGATTGGTGGGTTACAATTAAGTTCAAAAATCTTTAACCCGATTCAACCCAAATCAAATAGGACGTGAATAAGAATTATCCAGATAGAGTCAGCCGGAATAGGACATACCAATTTATAAAATCTTGTTAATTCTTGGTCATATAAGCCATTAATTGTCATATCTTTTATTTTTAATTTTTTTTTCTTAATTTAAATACTTAAATAAAAAAAGTTAATATTTTAATTTATTATATAATAAATCTAATAATAGTTCTTATAAAATCAATACTGCTTCTCACTATTACGATGAACTCCGATTAATAATATGTACTCCCTCCGTCCCGGTCGAATTGTTCCATTTTGACCGGGCACAATAACCAAGGACTGTGAGTGTTGACTGAGTTGAGTGGAATTAATATTTTATTGTAGAGTGTGAAAAAGTTGCTATTTTTGGAAATGGGACTAGTGAAGTGGGACAAACAAAAAAGGAATGTGGGACAATTCGGGCAGGACGGAGGGAGTACTATTTTTTGATAAACAAAACACGAAAACTAATAAAGAAGAATCTTAACCTACAAAAACTATAAATTTATATATTGGTGATTATATGTTGCTTTTTATGGACTAAATATAAAACATTCAACCATATTTTAAACTACAAAATACTTGATGTTAAAATTTGAGGTCTAATTTGCGGCCAAAAAAGTTTTTTTAAACAAAACAAAAAAACTTGTGTGCACAATTAGAGCAAATATTATTTGAAAGGTTGAACATTCATAGCAACATGCATTGGACAAATAATAGTACGAAATTAAAAATGATCTGTGCACAAAAATTATTTTTCACAAGTTTATCTTTAAACCAATGAAAATCTTATAAGGGAAAAATAATTTATTTAAAGCGCATTGAATTTACAATACAAAAAGTGAAAAAGCTCGAATTTGGAAACCTTCCTTCAGCGAACTCCTTAAATCTGCTGCAGCTATTCAAACTGAAACAAACAAACACCTAGACTAATTCAATACCTTACAACTCGATTACAAATTAAGCGTAGGACAGCTCAATTGGGAGATTAACCCATTTTGCACAATCAATTTTGAAAGTAGTAGAAAACTAACCTAGGAAAAAAAAACTTCCTTCCTTTATATATAATGAAATATACGGGTTCACCCATGTTTCTTCAGTTATTACGCCATTTGCACGATCAGTTGGAGTTGGAGAGAGATTTCAAGAGATGGGAGATTACCACTCACCTTTGACATTTTCGACGGCTTGAAGCCAAGATGACATTAGCAAGTTTATCAATAATGCAACATAGAAAGCTGAAGCCGAGATGGCATTATACTAAGTTGAGAACCTTACACAAAAATGAATCTTTAATCTTAGTATCAGAAATCAAATCAGCAAGTTGCCCGAGTATGTTCCTGAAAACATAAATGTTGGCACTAGTTGAGGGTTGAGAGACAAGGGCTTCAAACTATTAAAAAATAAATCCTTAATTCTCCCTGAATATATTATTAACATGGATAATACCCAATCTACAAGGTTTTCTGATCTGTTCTTATCAACACCGAGTAATTCCCTAGACTTATGGGGTAAAATTAGATTCAAATGAATTAAATTCCTTGTTTGGCAATTTAAACCTAGATTACTAATGTGTGACTATCTCCTCTCGGTCTCAAGAACACAACATTAATCAATCTCGATAATGATCTAATTCAAACCTACAATTGAATCTTCCTTTTGAGACAGAAAACAGATGCATTCAATTCCCTCTTCCTATTATCAATTTTCACCTTTCGGTCTATCAATTAATAAATACAAACCTAGATCAATTTCATCTCTCAATCCTTCATTAATTCTAGATTTGCTTAAATTAAAACCAGGAATTAAATCGTGCTATCGAGTGAATCAATTAAACATGCATCAGATGATTATCAAAGTTCTATAATCTGCTAGGGTTTCTAGCCACTAAACATGGATAGAATTAAAGCAAACATATTATCAAAATTCATAAATCAACTTACAAGGAAAATAGGAACCTTGAAGTCTTGAAAAACTCCAATGCTAAATAAATTTTAAGTAATGAAAGGGATATAAAGAGATGTCTCTAATTTTCGAGCTCTAAGGTATTTATAGAGGAGAAAAATATATCTGAACAAGGTATTGGGTTAAAATATCAAAATCTTCCAATCTGGGCGAATTTGCCTTCTCGGGCCTTGGTTTCAATCGATAGGCGGCTTGTCGATCAACACGTCCATCATATGTCGATCTCCTCCTTTACCTTAATCTCTATCGTTCCTCGCTCTTCATGTCGAGCCTTTTTTATCCTACCTTCTGTCGACATCGACCCTCTATGTCGATCGACATGGAGGGTTTTGCTCGGGTTTTCGGCTTGTCTTCCTCGTTGGTTGACATCCCGTGTGTCAACCAAAACAACAGCTTTGTCATTTGGGCTCTTTTCACCACTTGACCACTTTTTAGCCTAAAAACCTGCAAAACTCACCATTACAAGGGTAACATCCTCTATAATACACTCATGCAAGAAAATAACTAATAACTAATCCTAGTTGCACTAAAATAATGGTGAAAAACATGGATAAGTGAGCGTAAATACGAGCTTATCAGTAATTATGATTGACTTGCAATGACACTTCATATATATATAAACAATCATATGATGCGAATAACTATAACTCATTATCTCGCCGATAGGGATTATCATACCTGTGTAGACAATCACAGAGATCGTTTGGATCATTTGACAAAGTGGTATAAAAACAATTATCACGACTGAGATATTTTCTGGAATAGGTTGTCGGTTTAGTCTGCGGTATATCAGGTGATGCGTAAGTGGCTTATCTTGACTAATATACCGTACTTCTTTATTTATTGATAGGATTAACAATGAGATGTGCCATTCTAATTGAGAAATAAATGAGTAGATTTATCAGATACTTGGAATAATCTGAACCCTCATTAAAGGGTAAAAGACATACTCAAGTTGACCTTACTTTGACTTGCTATAGTGGAGAGTCTTACATGTACTCGTTTATCTGTATCTTAGGTGATGACGATTTGGGTATGGCTTGCTTATTCCGGATATAGATAACCATATCCTTTTCAGGATAGTAACATTTCCTGACAAGCTTACAAAGTTCTTTATGCTAAGTCCTGCTAGCTAAATCTCTTATTAAAGCATAAGTGCAAATGGTTGAGTGATACTACCCAGGATTAAAAATACTAATTAATTGTAGCTATTTTCACACGCTAAATTAATTAATGAATGTCTTAAACTTAAATATGGGAATTAACAAAGTTTGTGCAACCCTCGTTTCTAATAACGCGGTAATAAATGGGTAAGTCACCATTAATTCTCTAGTGGCATGAATTAATACTCATCAATTAGGCGTGGGTTGAACTGACACAATTGCTTGAGAGTTTCCTGAGTCAGTTGCCGGTTGCAAAAAGAAGGAGGTCCCAACATGTTGTGAGGGAATGATGGTAGTAATTGGAGCGGCATTAATAGCTGAGGTGGAGTAAGAGATGACTATGGCAGAGTGTTGTGCAAATGGTTGTTCAAGCATTTCTGTATCGACACTTTGCTCAATAACAACTTGCTCTTCTTCAATGTGCTTCCTTTTTGCTTCTTTGGCAGCACATTCTGCCTCCAATTTTGCTAACTCAGCTGCTCATTCAGCTTTGATTCTCCTTTATCTTCAGCAATTTTGGTAGCAACATTCTCACCAATTCTATACATTATCTTCGTTGTAGTAGCATCGATACATTATCTTGTCCTGTATATTCAAAGTTCATGGCGTCAAGCTATCTCCCATCTACTAGCCCGGTGTACATTCCTTTGGAAACCCTTCTGACGATAAAAAAGAATGACCCTGACCGCCTCACCGCTAAAAACAGCGAACACCCCGAGTTTGCTGCAACAAATTTCTCAATGTCAAAGGCTTACCTACAAGTTCAGCCCTTAGTTCATCAAAGAAAAGCTTTGAAGATCCTGCTATACCCAAGAACTTCTACCCCCACATTGTAGTAGAATTCTACAAGAATGTTGTTTTGGCAGATGATAGGAAATACTTGGACACGGGTGAAGAATGTAACTTTCACCGTGACTCCATTGTTGTTGACGTATTGATTTGATCTAAGCAGAGTTGGTGTCAATATCGACGAATATCTGAATGACTACATCGATGCTCCAAAGAGACATTGGGGGAACTGGAGACTGTGTGAGCGCACGAGGTTCAAGTTGGAAACTCTCAAAGGCCAACTAACTCATACCTATGGCCTTATTATGGACATTGTGAACAATGTGATCGTCTGCGATCTAGGGCGCTTCTTATAGCTCAACTGGAGGAAGTACAAGCCAATGATAGTCATTGACGATGAAGTGGAAGCAAACTGGAGTGAGTACATATTCTCCAGGATAGTGGAGAGTGTCAACCGAAATCACTCGGTAGTTACATATGACATCATTGAAAGGATGTCCAGTTTGGTATGACCATTAGTTTCCTCATTGAGATGGTCTTCATGGAAACTGAACCAGAAGTCTTCCTTCATGGAGAAGAAGTCACAGGGAAAGACTTCATCCCTCATCTAAAGAGGAAGAACAATGTCAGCAACAACGCCAGTAGCAACCAAGCATAGAAAAATTACAAGAGAAGATAGGCTATCAACCCAGAGCTTCAGAAGTAGTACCTCTCCGTCAACTCCTCACAACTCTACTGTTATGATGTTGACAAAAAAGGGGGAAGGTATGGTGGGAAATGAAAACAATCAAGGAAGTCAAAGGCTATCATCGGGAGGTTTATTTCTCTAGAGTCATTTTTTTCTGGTTGTTTAATATTATGTTGAACATTTTATCTGGAAGTATGTTTGAATGAATCTAGGATTTTATTTTGAAGATAATGTCTCTTTATCTCAAATTTTACCTCCTCTATTTCTTTAACTGAACTTACACATTCAAGTTAATCAGTTTTCACCCTTGAATTAATCGAGAAATATCTTTTTATTACCTTAGTTAAGTGGGAAGATTTGACGTTTCTAGGGTAATCTAAGCTTAATGGGTTTTGTTGAGTCTTGGTATATCTTTTGTAAACCCTTAGCCATTTTTTAGAGTTGGTTTTGACAATATCTAAAAAAGGGGAAATTGTTAGTTTTGATGTGTCAAACCAACCAGTAGTCATCATGATTGTATAGAACTGACTATCTCTAGGTGTTAGTATAGCTCTAACTTGTAAGTCCTGTATAAGTTTATCGAGTTGTAATAGGAGCTTACACATTCACCAATTTGGATTCTCGGAACCAGCTGAGAACTGACTCGCGTGAAGATATTGGGAACTGACAAGTTACCAATGATGGAGATCATGTACCAGTTTCCATGAGCTGAAGTGAAAAAAACTTGCGAGACAAAACTCACAAAATGAAAGAAAATGAAGACAACCGTAAGCTTCTAAGGAGCATACTTAAAGACAAAGAAATCTTGAAGTCTGCATCATATAGAGAAAAACAGTCAAGTGTCTTAGGAATAAATCAGTTTGAATTCCTAATATAGGGAAAACGAGTCGTTCTCACACAATCAGAAAATTTTGCCTACTGCAGTGCAGAAATCCTGAACGTGTCAAAACATCGCATTGGTCAGTTCAAATTTGTCTAAAATAGCTATAATTCATATCTTTGGAGACCTCTGTTTATAAATAGAGGAGAAGGCTCACAGAGAGAAGGTTACAACCTCTACGAGCATTAACGGAAATTACGTGAACCAACCTTACCAATTTTATAAGTTGCACACAAGAATTTTTTTTAGATGATACACACAAGAATTCACTAACACTCAAAGCTCTCAAGATCTCGTAACTTACCGTGTTCTTAAGCACGAGACTCTTAGCTTCTTTCTTGAGTTACTTCCAGAGTTCCTACTATCTTAGTAAAAATCTGAGGAGAGTTTCTCATTCCTTTGAAAAACTCAGGTTTTACTTCTAAAACCAACCATCTTCGATGTTTTGGGAAGAACTCAACCATCCAACCTTCCAGTTGGTGGTTGCGCGGCGTGTTCGCACATCAAGTGAGCATACAGCTGGTGGTCAGAGGAGCTACCTGCAACTGCGACGGTTAGGCCTACATCATCTTTGTAACTTGTTTTAATGAATTCCCAACCTCTTGTGGTTGAAGAGTTGACTTAGGACTTTAGGCTTTGAACCACTACTGTTATCCTTGTCATTTACCTACTTTGATATTTCTGTTCTTATCTTGAAACCTAACAACTTGTTAAGTTGTTGGTGTATATTTTCTGAAATCGTCTAAGTTAAATAGACAACTAATTTAACAAGTTTTCGATAACAAAATCTGAAAAAGGAACCGTCAGTTTTGAGTATTAACAATCAATATTAACCGTGTTTAACACTTTGATTTGGAACCAACAAGTAATTAATATAATAAAAGGGTATGTTTTTAACTTTGTGAATATTAGAGTAACTATCCCTATATTCACGTTTCTCTCTCTAAAAGTCAGACATTTTCCTTTCCTTATTTTCTCTCTCATTACATAATAATTAAACGATTGTAACTTTCTCGACTCGAATCTGTTTTTATTTTTATTTTTATGATTTATATATCAAATTAAACTTAGTTTTATGTATATACATAATAATTAAAAAATTATAACTTTCTCATTTTCTCTCTCATTGCATATGTTGAATTTAGAAGATTCACACGAAAATTTTGATTTCATATTCAGTTGTTATATGTTCTTCATTAGATTTACGCTCAGGATAAAAAAATGCATTCATTACGCATAGAAAATGTCGTGAATAATTGGGTTTTTTTTTCCATCAAATGATGCATTTTTAATTTAAGCAAGATGCATTTTTATTCTAAAGTGTATACATTTTGTATGCATAATACGTGCATTTTTTTTTTGCACTGATTATACGGCGCATTTTTATGCCCAGAATATTGAATTTTTTATATTGAACACATGCGTGTTATGTTTTATGAACTGCAAGAAATAAAATCTTGAATATATATTTTTCACAATTTTACCCTTGAATGTTAGATACTTACAGAAACCGAAATTGAAACGGATATAAATTAATGTGGAAATATATCAAACTAGCCATTTTTATTATCTAAAAACCCTAAATAGCCAATATTATCTACATATTTAAGAATTAACCAAAATAGTGTAAAGTTCCAAATTAACCCCTTAAATTAATATACTGTTTGCGGGATTATAAAATTTACAATGATTATTGCAATCATTTATTTGTTAGTACCAAAATTAATAATTTAAAAATTTATTTAACTATATATCCTCACATTCAAATTTTTTTAATTTACATTTATAAATATATATATTAAAAATTAAAATAATAAATATTCACGATTTATATCATTATTTGATATTTGAATTAATGTTTGCAATGTGAATAATTGTTTGTGATGATGTATTTGCCACAGATAATGAGAATAATGAATCTATTTCATTAAAATTAATGAAATAAAATACATATGTAATTATGCATTTGTGATTGAATAAATTATTTATTTCATAATTCTGATTTGAATTATTGTTTACAATTAATACAATATTTATTAAATTATTTCGTGAAAATTTTTACTTCATGGGGGATGGTTTTACTGAGACTGGGAAATAAATTTTAGTAGATGTAGTTTGCGATTACCATTAGATAAAATTGTTTTGATTTTATTCTCCTGTTTGCAATTTCATATCTACGTTTGAGATTAAATCTTACATTTTGCTATAAGCGTTCGTGATTTTCAATTTTTATAATATTCATTCATTTTAATTTAAGATTTTTCTCTATTTTTCTTAATATAATTGAAAAGTAGGGGTAATATGGTAAATGCGGTCATTCTATGCATATAAATATAAAAGTGGCTATTTAAGGTTTTGAAATAACGAAATTGACTATTTAAAGTTTTGACTCTAAATTAATCACATGAGTTAATCTTGATTTATAATGATCAAGATTTGTTCTTATTTAACACCTGAAAAGGTGTAAGCACATAAACACTATCCTAAAGATATATATCTAGGAAAAAAAAATATTGGGAATATACTTATACCCCATTTATGAATGTAGATACCGATACGGCTATACATTTATCATACACGTAGTTTGGTTTTGAATCTCATGAGTTTGTAGTGCAAACTGAACATCTTGTATGTGAAGCAAAAGTCAAAATAAAAGTGATACTGAAGCTTGATTTCAATGCGATCATGTTCAGATATTTGAAGCTCAAGTCGAACTCAACTTGATTGAGTTCGATCAAGTTTTTATATTTTAATTATAATTCAAAGAACTTTAAATTTAATAAGAATGCAAGAACTTTATAGTATAAATTCTTAAAACACACATCAATGATCAAACATAATTTACAAAATATTTCAATACAACAAATTGAAAAAAGATTTAAAGTAAAATAATACAATTAATTAAACAAACACATCAAACATCATTGGCCATCATCTTCGGTTTACAGTTCAACTTCATTCAAGCACAAAAAAATACTATAATTGTTGGGTATCTTCCTCCCTTCTGGCTAGATGGTGCAGTGAAACAGCAGCTGCAACCACGGTGACTTCACGGCAACTGGAATAGCAACAGCAGCGGGGTTTTTCCTTCATCGTCGATCGCCAGGGGCAACTATTAGCTTAAAACCACCTCTTCTCCCTCCTTCCTGCAGTTGCTCCTCTCTTTTCTTCATCTCGATTGCCCTACACGATTCAACAAATGATTTACTGACCCGTTCAATATCCAACACTTGAAGGCTCCTCTCCAGCACAGATGGGATTTCTTCCAGCTCCTCGCAGTTCTTCAGCACCAGACATTTTAGTTTTGGAAACGGATCGCCCGAACCACTAGTACTCCAGAACTGCAAATCGGTCCAAGTAATGTGCAAGTGCTCAAGAGCAGGAAATTCCCTTCCATCATAATTCCAATTCTTCCCCACGAATGCATGCTCTGTCAACTTCAGTACCTCCAGGTTTCCAAGACTCGCCAACGTCGCCATGTTTTTCCATTCCAGATATGTAGACGACAGTTTCAGGATCTTCAGATTCGGTGGAAATCTCTCCGGCTGAGGGAGACAACGCAGGGGCTTCTCAGCGCTCCTGTCGGGGAAGACGTCGTGCACGAGCTTCAGCTTGTGAAGATGATTCAATTTCTCCAAGCACTTGACTTCTAGAATAGCTTTCAGATCACCACGAATCCCCAAAATCTTTAGGTTTGGAGCGTTGTTGATTACATCGCTGAAGCTATGACAGTGAGCTGCTAATCTGCTTAGCGTTTGAAGATTCTCAGCCTTGCCTTTCATCTCCTTCACTACAATGGCTGCCTTGCTCTTGAAATGCCTCAGCAGCATCATCTTTGATATATCTGCTTTGATTTCTAAGTTACGGCATGTGGTGTCAACCCTGATAGTCTGCAGGTTCCAAAGCTTCAAGATGGCCTCAGGAACAGCAGTCAGATCTCCGGACAAGACGATGTACCTCAGATGTATCAAGTTTGTGATCTTGGATGGGAATCTTGGGAACTTGAGCGGGTTCACATCTAAAACTCTCAGCAACTCGAATGCTTCAGGTATTGCTGTAACTAATTCAGTCGGCAAATTGATTGACTGCTTCGAGAAACATAGAAAAGATCGAACGTATCTCCCCTTAGGCTTCTTTCGGAGAAAATCCACAACGTGGGAATGAATACAGAGACGACGGGACTTTGATATCTCCGATGTAGCTGGATCGAACTCACCTTCCTTGAATTTCACCTCTTGAAATAAATTATCCCTCACGAATGAAGCTTGCCTGATGCAAAACTGTCGTATCATGTCATGAACTCGACACGATTTGATTTCGCCAGTAGTTTTAAGATTACCAACCATCACTAAATTCCTGGCTACGAGCTCCTTCAGATTGTCTTCCGCCACTTCCTCCAAGCTCTTCTCTTTGGTTTGTTGTATAAATCCTTCAGCGATCCATAGGCGTATCAATTTCCATGTCGGGATCATAGTATTCTCCGGGAACAGCCCTAGGTAGACGAAGCAGTCTCTCAGATCTTGGGGCAACTTCTTGTAGCTCAGACGAATAATGTTTTCGAATATTTTATGATCATCGTAGCTAAGTTGGTATGCGCTCACACTGTTGGAAACCTTCTCCCATTCTTCTCTCACGTTACCATTCTTCGTGAGCTTCATCTGCAGAATCCCGCCGATCACCACGATTACTAGCGGCACTCCACCACATTGCTTGGCTATACCCTTCCCAAGACCAATCAACTCGTAAGGGCAAGCGTCCAACCTGGCAAATACTTCCAGCTGAAGAAGTTCCCAGCTTTCGAGTCGAGTCAAGAACCGTAGCTTGTGGGGCTCTCGTTTAGGGTTAGCTCGATTAGCTACTTCATCGTGACTGCTCGTGATCACGACTTTTCCTAATCCATTGTTCTTGGGCAGAGCAGCAGAGATATCATCCCAAGCTTTAGAACTCCATATATCATCCAAGAAGAGCAAGAACTTGGAGTTTTGAAGCGATTCTCGAACTTTGGCAGCCAAATCATCGTCCTTCAAGTTGGACATATCTTGCTGAGTTAGCTTCTTGAGAATGGTGAGGAACACTTCTCTGATATTGCAGTCTTGTGAAACGTACACCCAGATGAGGATGGGGAATTCGTAATCAATCGTTTGATCTCGATAAATCCTCCATGCCAACGTCGTCTTTCCAAGCCCAGGCATCCCGACAATGGAGATAACATCCATTGTATCGGACTCTTCCTTAATGTAGTCGATTAGGGTTTTAGCCTCGTCATCGAAACCAACTAGGTTGTCATCTCTCATCAGCGGTGTCTGTGTTCATGCAATAAAATGATTTATAAATCTTGTTAGAATAAAAAAAATAAAATAATAATAATAATAATAAAATACTTGGCCAAAACAATAGACAATAGTAATCGTAGTGTAACAATACTTGGTTGTTTTGTTCTTGAGAAGTATGATTATTTTATTTTGTTATATTGGGATCAAATTAATCTAAAATCCGAAATAGTTTTATATCTAAGAAGTAAAGTCTCAATTTAAATTTACCGTTTTATACTAAATATATACCTCATTTTACTTTAGGCGTAAATATATCTATATTAATTATGTGTCATATTCAAATTAATCATATAAATCTTATTCCATTAAGTATTAAACTCCAAGAATGTTGTATTCAATAAATTTCACTACATATGACTTATCGCTAGTAAGTACAAATCGATGAGATCGTATTCACAAGTAATCATGGAAATATTCATACAGTCTATCATGCTTGAAGAAATTAATATAATACTCTTATAATACATCATATTAATTCAAATAAATTAAATTCTATTTTTATAATATAAACTAATTAACAGATGCGGTTTAAATTTTGAAAACATGTTAAAAGTCAAGAAACTTTTGGAGTTGACCTTAAAAGTGTAGAAGAAAATATATTTATGAAATAATGGATTTAATAGTTCACCTTCAAGGGCTGTGGATTTGGGTTGGTGGTGAGGGCCATGGTCAAGTTGCTGAAGTCCTGCCTAGCCCGAAAGAAAAGAGGCTTGAGGATTTCTTCCCGGATGGATCTGACCTCATTGGCCAGATCGGAGCGTTTTGTCAGATTTCTGATGCGGATGAAGCTCTTCTTGTGGGCCGACGCCGCCGTCACTGTGAGACAGGCGTCGATGGCGTCCTCGGCCTCGTACACGGCTTCTCGGATTTGCCTCTCGTACTGCCTGAACAGTTCTCCCTTCTCCCGCTTGCTCGCCTCCTCCACCAGGAATTCTTTCATCTGCTCCAACTCTTGATGCAGCAGCCGGAGTTGGTTCTCGGCACCGGACACCAGTTGGATTTGCTCCTCCAGCAGTTTCCCCACGTTCTCAAGCAGAAATGTCACCGCCTGCTCCGCCATGTTTGCTTCTCTCTCTTACTGAAGATCCTCGGCGCTAGAGGAGAGTACACAAACAACAGAGGATCTTGAGAGAAAATTAAGTGATTAAGAGAAATGCAGTGTGTGTGTGTGTATGTTTTGCGATTGGATGATATTATTTATTGCTATATGAAGTAAAATATTGTGAAAACTAAATCAAGTAGCATACAAATTAGGTAGAAGTTGCCAGGAAGCAGCTCTTCCACCTACTTTGCAACTAATCCTTTTATATATATATATATATCTATATAGATATATAATGTCCTAGTCTAAATATTGTATGACCAAGACTACGTCGCCCCCCATACATTGGATCAATATATTGGCGTCAGAAGCACATGGTATTCATTTTTTTCTAATATTGTCCACAGTTCCCTTCAGAAATCATTTCTACACATTTTAACTCTATCCTATGAACTTAATTTGTATCACCAAGTTTGTAGTGGATTCAAAAATAATTATTAGGAGAGTCCTACAAGATTTTTAGGTATCAAAGGAAATAAAGTAAATGAATAAAAATATCAGTTCATTATTTTTATAAAATATATATATATATATATATATATATAGGGGTGCGTTAAAGTGACAAGTACCCCCTTAGATGGGAGAAGAGAATGAATCTGGGCCATTAAAAATAAGATATGAACGGTTAAGATCATTTTGGGGTGCGTTATTAAAAATCTGCATTCGGTAAAATAAAAAACTTGCAAATTAAGGGTAAGAATGGAAAAAAAAAATTGAACAAAGTGGCTACAGAACGAAGCTCCACCACTATTCTTGGTTCCCAACTTGTCAATTTTTAAACCAGAAACGCTCACACCAACTTTCTCTGTGCATGATATCGATCTCATCTTCTTCTAAACAATTATTAATCTGTTGCAAATCACCAACACTCCTATTCAATCAACACCCGGTGTTAATGGCTACTCCGACCGCTCTGTATTCTTTACTCGGCCTGCTACTAATACTTCCTTTCATTTCCGCACAAACGGACACAATATATGCCGATCAAAGCATCAGAGACGGTCAGATTCTGGTTTCATCATTCGGCAAATTTGCGTTGGGTTTCTTCAGCCCGGGTAGCTCCAATAACCGCTACGTCGGCATATGGTTCAACAACATAACTAAAAATATGTATGCATATATGCAGCATCGATTAGTACAATGAAAATGGAGGATACATATTTCTCTCTCTGCATATATGTATGCATGTGTATAATAATGAAAAAGTTCAGAGAAACATTTTTCTTGTGATTATTATACTGCCACTGTACAAGGGTATATAATGCATATTTTCAGGCTTAAATAATGCATATTTACAGGCATAGATAATGCATATTTGCATGTTTATATATTTTCAAATATAAGTTGCATTATTAAGCTTGTAGATATGCATTATCTACATATGCATAGTTGCAGTATCGTATTTTTACTACGATTATCTTTTTCGAAACATATGCAATAGTGATTTCGTTTGAAAGATAATTAAATTATCTTTAATTTGATATACGGTAAGTTAAAAAATAATTTAAATTGAGTGAGATATGATTAATTTAAGTTTTATGAGGAAATTATAGGAGAGATAATATGTTGAAGAAAAAGATACGTGAGTTTGAGATGAAAGAGAATATGAGATTTTTTTTTGTGGTCCCCCATGTTAAACTTACCTAAATACCCTTATTACAAAAAATAAATTCATAAATTAAATAAGAAAATAAATAGAGATATTAAATCTGGACCACTTATTTCATCAAATCAAAGGCCATGATTTATTCTCTTCTCTCATCTAAGGAGGACTTGTGATATGATTACACCTCTATATATATATATAAAGGTTAGATCATATGAGAATAGATGTTAATGTAAGAAATGAGAATAAATCTCAGCCTTTGATTTCACAAGATCTGCGGTCATGCTTTAATAATTTCTGTCTTCATTTTATCATCCGCGAACTTCATTATTACATATTTAAGGGTATCATTGTCATTTGCCTGATGGTATCTCCCTCAAATAATTTTCAATTTCATTTTATCCTCCGCGAACTTCATTATTACATATTTGGATCTATAATTCCTTTTCTTTTCGATTTTTCTTAAGATTTCGATTGCCTTGTTGAGTCATCCAATACTCTAAAATTAAATTAAATTTTATTATTATTTAATTGAATTTTCTAATTTAATAAAGTTTTAAATAAATAAAATGAACTTAACATATTCTTCTGAAAAATTGATTTTATTTTTATTTAATTTAATTTTTCCCATTAAGTATAGATGAGATAAAATGAAGAGAATTGTTTCTAAAAATTTGATTTTTTTTCTTTTAATGATGTATAAAGGAGATAAAATGAAGAGAACTGAAATACTTTTTCCGAAAAATTGATTTTATTTTAATTTAATTTAATTTTTTTCCATTTAATGAAGTACAGAGGAGATAAAATGAAGAGAACTGTTTCTAAAAATTTTATTTTTTTCATTTAATGATGTATATAGGAGATAAAATGAAGAGAATTGAAACCATTTTTTTCCGAAAAATTGATTTTATTTTTATTTAATTTATTTTATAATGAACAACAATTGAGATAAAATGAAGAATGACTAAGATATAATGAAGAACTGCTAAGATAAAATGCATGTCACGTGTAACATCAAAATTCACATCGAATTTATTTTATAATGAATCACAATTGAGATAAAATGAAGAATAACTAAGATATAATGAAGAACTGCTAAGATAAAATGCATGTCACGTGTAACATCATAATTCGAATCGAATTTATTTTATAATGATTCGCAATTGAGATAAAATGAAGTATAACTAAGAAAAAATGAAGTATATAATACATAAAATGAACAAAACATAACTTTTGCGCCATGTACGTTCGTAATGATTATGTTGCCCTTCAATGAAATAAAATGAGGATATTATGCCGCATTTTTTGTTAAAGCTCTAATGTAATCTGGATCGTTGATGTTGTCAAATCTGTGGACAAGATTTATTCTCATTTCTCATGGTAAGGGCTATTCTCACCAGATCAGCCCCATATATATATATATATATATATATATATATATAGGGTAGTGATCAGGTGAGAATAAGAGTTACTATGAGAAATAAGAATAAATCTCGCGCGTCCATCTCATCAAATCGACGAACATGATTCATTCTCAGCAAATTGAAAAACGCGGCATTTTTGCCCCAATATCCTGCAGTTTTAACCTTTAAAGGCTAAAACTGTAAAAACACTCGAACACAAACAACAACCTTCATTTTTAGCCAATTTACTTCATTTTTAGCCCGATTTACTTCATTTTTAGTTCGGTTTACTTCTTTTTTACATAAATACGAATTAAAAAAAAAATAGACATTTACAAAGACCAACCACAAACCTACCACATCCTGCAGTTTTCCTCACTTTTACTTCAGTTTTGAATAAACACAAATTAAAAAAAAACTAAATGCAATAATATCAAATATCAAAATTTACAGAACTGCTACACGGTTTCATTATTACGCCGTTCCATCGCAACTTTTCAATACACTTCTCGAAAAAAAATCTTCACATTCAACAAAATTTCAATTCCTCTCTCAAAATTTCTTCAGACATTCGACGATTTTCTCTGGAATTTTACTCGCTTTCGCCAATTTCAAATAAATGAACCTGTAAGATGAAAAAATGAACAATGTTAAAACTAAAGATGGACAATAATAAAGGAAAAATGAACATCTGAATAACACAATTTTTTTTAAAACTATCAACACAATTTGGAATAAATGAACCTGAAAGATGAAAAAATGAACAATGTTAATACTAAAGATGCACGATACGAAAGCAAAAATGAAGATCTGAATAACAATTTTTTTTTTAAACTATCAACACAATTTTGAATAAATGAACCTGTAAGATATAAAGATGCACAATGTTAACACTAAAGATGCACGATACTAAAGGAAAAATGAACATCTAAATACCACAATTTTTTTTAAAACTATATTCATGCACGAATTAATTACAAACAGTGTCTAGAATTCAAAAACAAGATCAAATCATCTCCTAACATAAAAAAATCAATAGAACCATGAACACTATCGAAAATAAAAAATACAAAGTTTTAAACTTACCTTCAGATCGATCAGACATGTCCTGTTCAAACTACAGAACTCCAAAATCAAAAACAAAACTCCACAAAAAAAAAAAACAATTTCGAAGCCGACAGCGATCACGAACGCCAAATCCAGAAACAAAAAAAATCCGATCGAGAGAAGATATATAAATCGAATCGAACAAAGGAGGAATAAGATATCAGAACGCACGAAATAAGGAATACAAAATCTAATTAAATATGGAAGTATATACCTTTTAAATTTTAAAAATCCTAAAATTACAAAAATAACCTTAATGAATCAAAACTGCAGGATAAACGAGGAAAACTGCACACGGAGTAAATTTGATCATGAACGTTGATATCACAAAATCAAAGGCTGAGATTTATTCTCATTTCTTATACTAAAAACTATTCTCATGTGATCACTACTATATATATATATATATATATATATATATAGTTGCGTTCATTCCCGAACTATATATCATGAATGAATAATGACCATATATCTAACCGTCTATTTTATTAATCAAATGTCAGTAATTTTGACATGTGGCATTAAAGTAATATTTTTTGAATAGGGCGTTTTAGTTATAATGCATAATTGAATATTTAGTAGGTTATTTTATTTTGGTAATATCCTATATTCATGCAATCTCTAAAAGATATCATATCTTTTTTTTTTTTTTCATATTTTCCTTATCAGTCACGTTCATTATTGTAGGTCCCGTAATCAGAGTGTGGATTATGGCAAGGTGTTTGCGCCAGTGGTGAAACAAAGGCATATAAGGCTGATATTGTTGTTGGTTGCTCGGTACGACATGGAGTTGGAGCAATTGGATGTGAAGACCGCATTTCTGTATGGAGAGCTGGAGGAAAGGATCCTAGTGGGGAGAAGGTGTGTCTTCTGAAGAAGTTATTGTATGAATTAAAGCAGTCTCCAAGAAAGTGGAATAAGCAGTTCGACAAGGTTATGGTACAACAGAACTTTGTTCGATGCAAATACGACCCATGTGTATATTTTTGAGGTGAAGTGCAAACTCGAATATATCTACTTCTGTATGTAGATGATATGCTGATAGCAAGTCGAAATAAACAAGGGATAGCTGAACTGAAGGAAGCTCTGAGTCAGGAGTTCGAGATGAAGGATCTCGGTTGGAAAGAGTCTAGTCTTTGAGGATGATGGTACGAGCTCGAGGCTCCCAGTCGAAGGGTTTGTAGACTCGGATTATGCATGATGTATGTATACGAGGAAGTCGTTGATGGGTTTTGTGTTCACATCGTATGGAACGACGATTGGCTGGAGAGCAAGTCTACAAAGGCTAGTTGCCTTATCTTCGATGGAGGCGGAGTACATTGCCTTGAGGGAAGCGATTAAGGAAGGTGTTAGGTATTACTGTTGTAATCCCACCTTAATTTGATGTTTTGATGTGTCAAAACTATATACCAAAGTCTAGGCTTTAGAGTATTACCTCATGTAATCCTTCTATAGGATAATCGAGTTGTAATAGTCTAGGAAGAAGGATATCATCAAAACTGTGGAACAGTTTTGAAGAAGACATCATTCAGACGAGATAACTGTCGAGCATACAAGACGAAGACAAGCAGAGCAGATCAAGGTCACAAAAACTGCGCTGACAGTTTTTCCTGCCAAAGTCTGGATACTCAAAGAAAATTGTTGAGAGGCGCTCACAGTTTTAGGTCAAGACAATTTCACGTCTAAGAATGCGTACGAGGCAAGTGTCGAGCAGTCGCAGAAGATCCTTGAGGAAGTCAATAAGATAAGACAGACACTACTCAGTTGAGACTGGAGTACAACGTTGTTTGAACATCTGACACATCAAGTACAAGCTGCTCTGAAAAACCGGTCGATGCAGTAGAGATATCGTAGAGGAAAACGACTTTTTACAGAGAAGAATGGACTATGATTGGACATTCATCTCTATGTCTCTACCAGCTATTTTTTGGGTCTCCACCTATAAATAGCAGGAAAAAATGGTTACATAAAAACCTTTGCGAAAATCTTGTGCCAAACCTCTGAACAATCTCGCTTATTTGAATCTCAGACACACCAGCCTCTCTACAGAAGTTAAAGCTCAAGCCATTAAACACTTTCAAGAGAGAAGGCATTGATATCGTGGTTCATTTATTGAACATGAAGCATTCATTGCTTATAGAATCTTTGGAGATTCACCGTGTAACCCTGGGTACATGAGGATTAAGTCAGTCGACTTAATCTACCTCTTTGGTGTTCTCACTCTTCGAGTGAGAACATAGTAGCCTGCTCTTGCAAAGCAATAGTAGGTTATTACGGACAACTGCCAAACTGTGAAAGTTCTGGGAAGAACTCAACCATCCATCCTACCGAAGAAGGAAAATGGAGGTTTATCCTTAGTCCAACTTCGAGCCAGCCTACAGAGAAGACGCAGAGCCTTCGACAGATTGAAGAAGGAGTGAAGTACAGCTGTCTGGGCGAGTGATCCTTTGTGCTGTGGACGGAGGTTTCTACAACAACTGTCTATAGATCGTGAGGAGTGTATTTTCATTGCTTAGTGAATTACCGGATCAGATATCCGAAGAGTGGACGTAGGACTTAATGCTCCGAACCACTATAAATATACTGTGTCGTTTACAGTTTTGTTTACTTACGCACTTGACAGTTTTCTAGCATATCTTGAAACCTTCAACACTTGTCTCGTAAGTGTTGTGTATAAACTGTTAACTGCTCACGACTGCAAAACTGTTAAAACTGTTACCGGATTCTACCAGGAATCCAAACAATTATTTCAAGGAAGCAAGCATGAAGAAGTGATGGGAATTTTAAAGGAATTCAAACAAGTGTTTCAAGAAGGCCTGCATGCTCGTACTAAACAAAT
>JAPKLW010000084.1:479196-495077 GCA_026898455.1 Plectranthus barbatus
AGAGGAGGGATCATATAAAAAAAATTCCCATGTGAGAAAAAAGAATGAATCATGTCCATCAGATCTAAAAAAAATTAATGGTTGATATTGAATCAAGCAACAACTAAAATGCAATCAGGCAACAAAATAATCAAGTAACAACTAAAGCACAATCAAGCAACATTGCAATCAAGCAACGACCTGAATACAATCAAGCAATGCCATGAATGCAATCAAGCATCTTTCTCACTTTCTCACGTTATATATATATATTCCATTTAAAATATATAGAAATCGAGATTAATAAAAAGAAGGAAAAGAAAAATTCTCAAAATATGGTCTTTTAATCCATATCCTTGGTCTCTAGACATCTGATGAGGAACTTCTACTTTATTAGACAACAACCAAGAAACAATCAACCCTTTCTCTCCAGTTGTGGAGCATGGCCCTTCTCTACTCTCTCTACAGTATTCAACTTATAAATTTTAAATTATAAATAATATTATGAGAGGAGAAGCATATTATTTATATTAGGAATTAAATCCTAATGACTCAAAGCATTGTATGGGCAGACCAGGGACAATGATTCCAATAATAAAGAGTACTTTTAAATTAATTTGTTTCATGTTCAACCGAAAATATACTTTAATGAATATTAATACATGATACAAGACAATTAATACTGATCTATCTTTTTATTATAATGCAGGAATATGTTTGTTAGGTATATAATGAATGTTTCTTATGCATATAATGTATGTTTGTTAGATATATAATGCATGTCGAGGTTAAAAATGCAAATAGAATTTTAAATAAGTACAAAATGATAAAAATATCATATAATGCAAGTTTTTTGAGATAAAATGACCAAAAATTCTGATAATCTTGAGCGTACATTCATCAAAATTATTGACAAAAATTTATTCTAATCTCCTATGGTAAGGGTCAATCTCCCTGAGGTTGTGGAAAAAAAATTATATAATTTATACAATAAAAATGTTTTATTCTTCCAGAATAACCAAGCATTGTTACACTAACAATCATATTTTCAATATTTTCGAATTTATTTTAGTGTCAAGTGTTGAAAATTTTACTTGTATTGGATTAGAAACGTCTTGACAAAACATTTTTAACGAGATTGTAAATCATTTTACTGCATGAACACAGCGTCCGTCGTGGCAACTTGACAACCTAGTCGGTTTCGATGACGAGGTGAAAACCCTAATCAAGCGCATCAATGAAAACCCTGCTAAAATGGATGTTATCTCCATCATCGGGATGCCTGGGATTGGAAAGACCACGTTGGCAAGGAGGATTTATGAGCAGAAAAAAACTGATTACGATGATTCCTCCATCTTCTGGGTACCCGTATCACAAGACCACAACATCAGAGAAGTGTTCCGCAGCATTCTCAAGAAGCGAATACAGAATGATATATCTATGTTGGAGGACCACGAGTTGGTTGACGAAGTTCGAAACTCGCTTCAAAATTCGAAGTTCTTGCTGTTCTTGGATGATATATGGAGTTGTGAAGCTTGGGATCATATCTCTACTGCTCTGCCGAAGGAAAATGGATTAGGAAAAGTTATCATCACGAGCCGTAATGAGCATGTAGCTCGTCTAGCTAACCCAACTGGAGAGCCCCACAAGCTACGGTTCTTGACACAATCCGAAAGCTGGGAGCTTCTTCAGCTGCAAGTATTTGGCAAGATAGGCGATTGCCGTTTGGATCCGGATTTGGATGGTCTTGTAAAGAGTATAGCCAAGCAATGTGGTGGAGTGCCGCTAGCAATCGTGGTGATCGGCGGGATTCTGCTGAAGCTAAGGGTGAATAGTAACGTGAAAGATGAATGGGAGAAGGTTTCCAAGAGTGTGAGTGCACACCAACTTAGCCACGATGAGCAGAAAAGAACTGAAAACATTATTCTGCTGAGCTACAACCAGTTGCCACAAGACCTGAGAGACTGCTTCGTATACCTTGGGCTGTTCCCCGAGGGCACTGAGATCCCAACATGGAAGCTGATACGCCTGTGGATTGCTGAAGGATTTATACAACTCAAAGCAGATAAAAACTTGGAGGAAGTGGCGGAAGACAATCTGAAGGAGCTCGTTGCCAGGAATTTAGTGATTGCTGATAAATTTAAAGCTACTGGTGAAATCAAAGTGTGTCGAATTCATGATATGATACGAGAGTTCTGCATCAGGCAAGCTGCATTCGAGAGCGACAATTTCTTCCAAGAGGTGAAATTCAAGGAAGGTGAGTTCTATCCAGCTACATCGGAGATATCAATGTCTCGTCGTCTCTGTATTCATTCCTACGTCGTGGATTTTCTCCAAAAGAGACCTAAGGGCAGATATGTTCGATCTTTTCTATGTTTCTCGGAGCAGCCAATCAATTTGCAGAAGAAAGATGTTACAGCGTTCCCTGAAGCATTCGAGCCGTTGAGGGTTTTAGACGTGAACCCGATCCAATTCCCATTATTCCCATCCGAGATCACAAACTTCTTACTTCTTAGGTACATCGTCTTGTCCGGAGATACACTGAATACTCTTCCTAAGGCCGTCTTGAAGCTTTGGAACCTGCAAACGATCAGGATTGACACCAAATCCCGTAAATTAGATATCGAAGCAGATATATCTAAGATGATGCAGCTCAGGCATTTCAAGACCAAGGCAGCCATTTTAGTGAAGAAGATGAAAGGCATATCTGAGAATCTTCAAACGCTAAGCAGATTAGCAGCTCACTGTCGTAGCTTCAGCGATGTGATCAATAAGTCACCAAACCTAAAGATTTTGGGGATTCGTGGGAAACTGGACGACGCTATTCTAGAAGCCAAATGCTTGGAGAAATTGAATCATCTTCGCAAGCTGAAGCTCGTGCACGATGTCTTCCCTGGCGTGAATGCTGAGAAGCCCCTGCGTTGTCTCCCTCAGCCGGAAAGATTTCCACCGAATCTAAAGATCCTGAAACTGTCGTCTACGTATCTGAAATGGAACAACATGACGACGTTGGCGAGTCTTGGAAACCTGGAGGTACTGAAGTTGAAAGAGTATGCATTCGTGGGGAAGAATTGGAATTATGATGGAAGGGAATTTCCTGCTCTTCATGACTTGCACATTGATAGCACCGATTTGCAGTTCTGGAGTTGTTCTGACAATCCGTTTCGTAAACTGAAATGTCTGGTGCTGAAGAACTGCAAGGAGCTGGAAGAAATCCCATCCGTGCTGGAGAAGAGTCTTCAAGTGTTGGATATTGAACCGGTCAATAAATCAATTGCTGAATCGTGGAGGGCAATCGAGATGAAGAAAAGAGAGGAGCAGCTGCGGGAAAGAGGGAGAGGAGGTGGTTTTAAGCTAATAGTTGCAACCGGCGACGGACGATGAAGGAGAAGCCACGCTGACGTTGCTGCCGAGAAAAATCGCTGTTTCACTGCACCATCGGAGTCCATCCTAGCGGGAGGGGAGGATGATTCCCAACAATTATGGTGTTTTTGGTTCTTGAAATGAAGTTATACAGTAAACGAAGAGGATGACCGATGAAGTTGATGCGTTTGTTTAATTGTATATTATTTTAGTTTTCCGATAACTTTAATCTAATTCTTTTTCAACTTGTTGTACTGAACAATTGTGTAAATTATTTATTAATTATTGATGTATGTTCTAGATTTTATACTTTGAAATTCATGCATTTCTATTAAATTTTAAGTTTTTAAATTATAAGTAAAGTATAAAGTTGAGTTCAGACTTGAACTTGATGGTTTTGAATTTGAGCATTATTTTTAAAACTAAAGTTTGAGGTTGGCTTTGCTAGGTTCACGAGCTCGTGATCACTGTTGTAAAAGAGGATTCAACATAGAAATTGAAAGAGGAATAATATTTCTTGTATTTTTTAATTGATGCAATACATTGTTGTGTTTACAAGTTTTAATAGAGATGATGGGAAACAAATAAAGGAAATACATATCCCTATTGATTTTCATCAATTTTGGTGCTGATTTCAATCTTGCTGATTCTCACTGATCATGATCAAAAATAGATTCCAACACTCCCTCTCAAGGTAAGTGGCGGGGTTTCCGATACCTAACTTGCCCAAAACATTTGATAGGTTTCTGAAGTCGATAGCTTTAGTAAGTTTATTAGCAAGTTGATTTTTAGATGAGACATATGGCATTGCCACAATTCCTTGCTCGATTTCTTCTTTGATGAAATGCCTATTAACTTCAACATGTTTAGTTCTGTCATGTTGCACTGGTTTTCGGAGATGCTTATAGCTGCCTTATTGTCACATAATATCCTGCAGGTCTTTCGTGAATGAAGATCAAGCTCTATCGTTAGCTTTCGCAGCCACAAGACCTCTATAAGACCACTCTTGATTCCTCGGAATTCTGCCTCTGCGCTGGACAATGCCACTACCTTTTGTTTCTTGCTTCTCTAAGATACAAGATTTCCCCAAACCATAGCAAAGTAACCGGCCGTAGATTTTCTGTCCGTAGGGTTTCCGGCCCAATCTGCATTTGTATAAGCTTGAATTTCTAGATCTCCGATTTTCTTGAAGAGAAATCCATAATCAAACGTCCCCTTTATATATCTAATTATTATGATAACTGCCTCCATATGTTCTGATTGTGGCTGATGCATGAATTGGCTGACCGCACTGACTGCATATGCGATGTCTGGTCTGGTATGGGAAAGATAGATAAGCTTTCCTTACCAACCGTTGATACCTTCCTCGGTCTATGTCTTCTCCTTCCTTCCTAATCTGCAATCCGTGATTTACGACAATGGGAGTACTTGCTGGTTTACAGTCCACCATCCCAGTCTCAGCAAGAAGGTCTAAGGTGTATTTCTTTTGATTGATGAAAATGCCACCTCTCAACCGTAAAACTTCAATTCCCAAAAAACATTTTAAATTTCCTAGGTTCTTCATCTCGAACTCCTTGAACAAGTTCTCTTTCAGCCCTTCAATCTCCTCCACATCATTTCCAGTCAGGATCATGTCATCAACATAAATGATGAGACAAGTTAACAAATCTTCCCATCTTTTTATGAACAACGCGTGGTCTGAGTTGCTTTGTGAGTACCCGAGCTTTTTCATAACCATGGTGAATCTTCCAAACCAGACTCTCGGTGACTGTTTCAAACCATACAATATTTTTCTCAACCTGCACACTTCACGCTTTCTGAACCCTTGAGCATAACCAGGCGGTGGCTCCATTTAAACTTCTTCCAACTCGCCATGGAGGAAGGTGTTAGTTACATCAAATTGATGTAGGGGCCAATATTTATTGACAGCTACAGACAAAAGAACTCGAACAGTGTTCAATTTCTCAACTGGGGAGAATGTTTCAGCATAGTCTATCCCATAGGTTTGAGTGTACCCTTTGGTAACGAGACGTGTTTTATATCTTTCAGTTGAGCCATCCGGTCTTCTTTTGATAGTGAATACCCACTTACAGCCAATTGGTTTCTTCTCTGGCGGTAGTTGACATTTCTCATAAGTGTTATTCCGAGCCAAGGCTCCCATTTCTTTATTCATTGCCTGTTTCCAATTTTGACTTCGAAGGGCATCCTCTTGTGAATGTGGGATATCTTCCTCATATACTGCCTTTTCAAATTTCCTGGCATTATTTGATAATTTCATCTTGGCTAGAGATGTGATAGAGTACTAAGAGTTTCCATGCCTTTCAGGAGAATACCGTTGGGGCGGAACACCTCTATTGGCTCTAGGGGGCAGCACAAAGCTTTGAGTAGTAGGCTCAGGATCGGGGTCTTGAGTAGTATGTTCAGGATCAGGAGATATTAATTTCAGTTTCAGACTCAGAATGGAAGGACATTGGAGAGGAATCCATTAGAGATGTCACTGGTGGTGAGCTGTAATCTACGGTTTCTGTGATCAGCTCGGGCGTAGGAGCGACTAAGATGTTGGCAGGCTGTGAATTGGCATCAGAGAAATTCAGATTTAGAAGCCAACTTAGTGAGTCACCTGTTTCTAGTATATCTGCGCTCTCCCCCTGACTGCTAAGTTGGCCGAAGAAAAATTCGGTTTCAAGGAAGGTACAATGAATGGTGTTAATTATTTGACGAGTCTTCGGATTATAGCATCGATATCCCTTTTGATTTACCCCATACCCTAGAAAGACACATTTTTCTGCACTCGGAGATAATTTTGACCTTTTATATTTTCGGATATGGACAAATACAGAACATCTGAAGATTCTGGGTTGGAGAGTGAGTGGAGTTAGTATGTGAGTGTGTTTAGCTAAGGTATTGATACTTAAAGAAGAGGAGATATCTAATAGTGATGGATGATATGTGGGATGCAAATGTGTGGGATGATGTAAGAATGGCATTTCCTGATGACTGTAATGGAAGTTGGATTATTGTCACTACGAGGAATTCAGATGTAGCTTCTTATGTCGATTCTTCAAACAAACCTCATAAGATACAATTGATGTCTGTAGATCAAAGCTGGAGGCTATTTAATAAAGAAGTGTTTGGTGAAGAAAATTGTCCTCCCGAGTTAAGGGAGATTGGTAAGCACATTGCAGAGAAATGCAGAGGACTTCCTCTTGCAATCGTTGTCATAGCTGGAGTTCTATCTAAGCTTGATCAAACACAAAACTCGTGGGAAAAGATTGCTAGAAATGTATCTGATGCTCTGAATACGAAAGATGATGAATAAATCTCAAATATATTCTCTGTGAGTTATATGCATATGCCTCCTCATTTAAGACCGTGTTTTCTTTATATGGCTTGTTTTCCTGAAGATCATGAGATCGACGTATCAAGACTCATAAAATGGTGGGTGGCAGAAGGTTTCCTAATATCTAATGAATCAAAAGATATGGAAGAGTTGGGATATGAGTACTTAGAAGATTTAGCTAGAAGAAGTCTTGTTTTGATCGAAAAGAAGAGGTATGATGGCAAGATCAAAACTGTGAAGATCCATGATGTCTTGAGAGATCTACGCATAAGTAAAAGTAGGGATGAGAATTTCCTTTGTGTCATAAATGAGTTCGAGGACAGCTTTCCAGACGGTATTGAGAACTCACATCGTTTGAGCATTTGTTCTAATGCTTGGGGTTGCATCCCAAACATGGACTGTACTACCATCCATACAATTCTGTTTTTTTGGGGTCATTGGGCGTTTGATTATTGGAAGAATTTCAAACTTCTCAAGATACTGGATGCAATGACTGTGCGACTATCATCATTTGCTGTTGAAATAAGTGAGCTAATTCACTTGAGGTACCTTTCCCTTGCATTTGATACTGAAGACAAGCTACTTAGGCTCGAAGTTCCTGAATTCTTGTCCAAACTTCAAAATGCGGCATAGGGATTATATCCCATTTTGGGCATATCTGCCTGTTGCAATTTGGAGAATGCCGCAATTAAGGCATATTGTCTTACTCAATGGGTTCTTACCCGACCCTTGTACAAATGTTTGGCAGGAAACTTTACCTCTAGAGAACCTGCACACACTTTGTTGCATCGAAAATTTAACATGTTCGGTAAGGATGCTAGAAATGCTACAAAACCTAAAGAAGCTGAGGATTTATTATCGGGGTTGGGACCCTGATAATGAAACAAGAGAATGGTCAAAGTATGGCTTAAATAATCTGGTTCATCTTTCTTGTCTCGAAAAGTTGAGGATACATATAGACTATTATTACTCCAGAAAAAAGTTTGATCTGGACAAGAACCTTGCTTTCCCATTGTCACTGAAAACATTATCCTTAAAGGGTCGTGTTATTCCGTGGGAAGAGATGTCAATTATTGGGTCATTGCCTAATCTTGAAGTGCTCAAACTGACAAGGAACACCCGTCAAGGAGCTATATGGGAAACAACCGAAGGCGAATTTTGTCAACTTAAAGTGCTTCGAATTGACAACACAGATCTCCAACAATGGATAACAGAGAGCTCCCATTTTCCGAGGCTTGAGCGGCTAACTCTTTATGAATGCAGTAGTCTAAAAGAGATTCCATATGATGTTGGAGAAATAGCAACGCTTCAATTGATAGAAGTGGATGTCCGCGACTTATCTGTAGTGCAATCTGCAAAAGCTATACAAGAAGAACAACAAAGCTTTGGCAATGAGATTATGGTCAGTCTCCTGAAATCCCGCAGCTGGAAGAGGTTTCAATCTTCATTTTAGTATTTCTTATCCACATGTGTATGTGCTTGAGTTTTGTAAATGTGTATTGCTGCTATTTGTTCACAGTGGAATAACCTTCAGATGTATGGAAGGAAAAGAAAATGTGATTTCATGCAGTCTATAAGCAGAAACAACGCCAATTTAAGCATGAAGTTCTACAGATGAAATACTCACTAATCAAAATATTATTTTGCAATAATACAATAAATGTATTCTAGATAATAATATGCTCTTCAAACAAGGATGTTCTAGATAACTTCGACTGGAAACATATAAACATGTGTTTATTGATCTTGAACCCATGACCTCTTTGTTTCAGCTAATGTGTTGTCATCACTATACTCCAAGTCAGGGATAAATCTGGTTATACTTGCTCACCCAATAGGTTGTGATCATTTGCAGAGTGTAGTGTTTCTTGAGTGGAGTAGGGAATGCAGATACGATAAGAATATGCAAGGCTGTGGTATAAATGGTAGTGGAAATTTATTCACTATTTTCTCGAGAATAATCATTTGAATTTGACTATGATGATTATGAATAAGTATATCAATACCCACCGAACGAGGACCTTATACTATATTCGGTGTTATATTTTATATTTTAATAAATATCACTATATATAAAGTTGTAACTTGTAAGTTTTAAAAAAAAATATAGTAAAGGAATTTCATATCACACCACATAATAAAATTAATACAAGATCAAACAAAGTTGTTATGGACATAAATTATCTTGTAAATTGGAAAACAAATGTGTGTATGTAACTTACACGCTACATAATGTCCTATTTAATTTCATCATATCATAATATACCTGAAAAAGTGACAACTAATCTCTTGGACAATGATTTGTATGTTCCGCTTAGTTAGGGATGTCAATTTTGTTCGAAATTTATCAATTGATCCAATTGAATCAATCCATAAAGTAAGTTAGGGTCGAATCCGAAAATCGATAGATTGACCCAATTAATTCGATTAAACTTTTATTAATATTTTTTTATAATAATTATATTAAAAAAATCTACTTTTAGCATTAAGTTCATATTTTTTTAAATATGTTTCAATTTCTATAATTGTAATTTGTATTTAGTTCAAATAATCCATAATTATTAAACATATACTTAAAAGTAATTTAATAATGAATTTAAAAATATTAATAAAATAAAAAGAAATAATATATTTTTAATATTTAAATAGATGAATTTATGAAGTTGATATGTATGACTTTTCATATAAAAGAGAATCAATATTTCTTACATTTTTATTATGTAGAGGATTAAAAAGAGTAAAATATTTAATGGCGCATAATTTTTATAAAATATTAAAATATAATTCCTGAATAAATAGCCCCGACGAGTCAGTTCAAAAAATCAAAGGGTTAGAATTAGAGTTATTTTTTAACCCAAAAAAATTTCAGTCCGAAGTGACTAAAACCAATTAATCTGCAACTTAATAGAATTAGTCCAAAATCCAATAAATTAGCCCGATTAACATCCATATATTTAGGGATATAATTGAACTGAGTTGAACCGAGTTGTATTATGCTCAAGTTTGAGTTTTTTTTTAGTTGAACTTTGAGTTTTTTAATTGAATATTTGAAGTTTAGCAACTTTATCAAGCCTTACTCGAATCTAAACAAACTTTTTAAATTTAGAATATATTTAAAATATTTATTATTATTTTGAAAGAATCAAAAATCTGATAACTTAGGAATTGATTTGGTTCATTTATAACCCCACATATGCATAGGATATCACAATACAAAAATTGGATCTAATTTCAATTTACTGTTGTTACGATTAATTTACCTTAATCGCCAACCCTTCCAATAGTGTACGCAAAGGTTTTTTTCAATTTCAAGTAACAGCATGAGCCATTTTTTAAAATAGAATATACTAATTTAAATTTTATTAATAAATGTTTTCAATATAATTCGGATATTTTATTTATTAGATATAAATAAAATACTCTTAACTCAAGCTTATAACAAACTAATCCTAAGTAAAATTAGGGATGTCAATTCGGCCAATCCGTCGGGTTTCGGGTCAACCCTATCGGGCTGCAGGTTAATCAGTCCGGGTCAAATCGGAATGAAAATTTTTCAATCTAAAAAATCTTGACCCTAACTCTAACCGATTGGTTTTCGTGCTAGCTCGTCGGACCAATGAATTTATTAATTATTTTTGTTTTTCAATATATTATATTTTACATGTTGAAAAATAAACAAAATATTATAACTCTCTTATATAAATGCAAACACATCACAAATTTTTATTAAAATGATAAATTTAACTATTAAAAATATTATTTTTTATTTTAGTAATATATGAATATGTTTTAACTTTATAAATAAATAAACTTAACTATGTATTGAATACTATTTAAACTAAATACAATTATATAAGTTAAAGCTTAATTAAAAAATATCATCTTAAATATCAGAAGTAAATTTTAGTACTATAATTATGAAAAGGGGAAATATCACAATTTATCCCAAACTTTGATCGAGTTCTCAAATATATCCTCAACTTTTAAATATAACAATTTATGGCCTAAACTTTGAAAGTCTTCCCACCGATCAAAATCCCGATACCGAATATCCTACGTGGACAATAATATTCCATGTGATAATAAAATATTAATTAAAAAATGTCAAAGTAGTTTATCACTATTTTTAAAATTAATATGGATAAATAATTTTTAAATCTGATAAATTTAAACTTACATATAATTAAATTACTTCTAATTTTTAATTTAATATTGTTTCATTAATATTGGAATAGAAATAATATAATATAATATTAAAATTAATTTAATTCTAATATTAATTTTTGCTTAAGTAAATGCTAAAATGAATAAAATAATTCAATTAAAATATGAGAGATACATGAAAATATATGATCTTCTACATTTACGAGAATTAATATTAGAATTAAATTACTTCTATTATTTATATTAATCATGCGTCATTAATATTAGAATTAAATCAACATAAAAAAATTGATTTAATTGTATATACGTTTAATTAATGTGATTTAGAAGTAGTAATAAAAGATTTATTTTTAATAAATTATTTAATCCCTATTAATTGTAATAATATTGATAAACTACATGAATTTTTTTAAAATTAGTATTTTATGATGACATGGAATATTATTTGTCCATCTAGGATTTCTGGTGCCGGAATTTTGAATGGTGGGAAGATTTTCAAAGTTGAGGTCTTAAATTGTTATATATAAAAGTTGGGGATAGATTTGGGATGTTGATGAAAGTTTGTGATAGATTTAAATATTTTTCCTTATGAAAAATATATTAATAAAAATAATAATTGGGTTAATCGTGCCAATTCGTCGAATTTTGGGCCCAACCCTATCGGGCATCGGGTTATTCGGTTTCGGGCTATTCGGGCCTAAATATTTCGACCCTAGCTCGCATTTTGGCTTGAGTTAATCGAGTCAACCTGCAGATTTCAGGTTAAATTGACATCCCTAAATAAAATGTTTGATTAATGTGAGCCAAAATAAAAAAACAACAACTGTTATCTTACCATATAAAAAAAAACTCTTTAGAAGATAACATATGAGGAAAAAGAGAGCTAAATTTAAATAGCCACTTTGGATAAATCAACATGTTATATAGCCACAAGTTTAAAAATGTATGTTTTTTAGCCACTTTCCAATGATTGGAGAGAGAATTTAACATTTTGAATTTGTTAAACATTAATTGTTTTTGGATTTATTATCCACCTACCCCACTTCCTCTCTCTCTCTCTCTCTAAAACACGGCAATATCCCCCACCCGTCGACTGCCATTTTCGCCGATTGGAAGCTCCAACCACCGGATTTTGCTCGCCCAACTCAAAAAAAAGCTACACTCCATCGAATATAATGTCTGGAGAAGAAGAAAACCCGAATCAAGTAAGTTAATTCCCACTTTCGAGAACAAAAATATGTCTTTTTTTTTCTAAAATTTTCGTCGAATTTCTATGCTTTTTGGGTTTAAATACATGTTTAATTATATATATAGTTGATTAGGTTCATATTTCGTCGATTTCTATGCTTAAATATAACTAGAAACAATGTAGAAATGGATTTTGCTGCGTTTTTACTGTGAAAAACACTGCGTATACCCGCCCTAGGAAAGAGACGACGAGATCTCAATTTGGCATATCGAGATCTTGATTTTTTTTAAATCCAGAATTGATGAATACTATTTTATTTCATCTCGATTTTGAAATCGAGATCTCGATGATCTCGATTTTTTTTAAAATTTCGGCTTTGAATTCCTTTAATTCTGCTTTTATTTAAATATTTTATTTTATTTTATTGCAGGTTTGAGAGTGGATCAGACCTAGTTTGCAGGGGACAGTCCCGCGGTTGATGAATTGTTACGACCGGGACATTCTTGAGGACATTTGGTCCAGATTAGCGAGGGAGACGACGACGATGAAGTTTTCGATTTATTTAGGGAAGGTTCCTTCGGTGCATTTCTCTCTTTCCGGTGGAAGAAGAGAACGATACGAGCTACTTGGGCTCTTATCACCCACGAGATTAATGTGGAGGGAGCTGAGGATGAACTGTGGTTTTGTGTTGGTGAAACCAATATACGATTAGGTGCAGAGGAGTTCTGTTTGATGACCGGGCTGCGGTTCGGCGATTCGGATTTTGATCCTACTGCATTGAATGATATGCCGAAGGATGGGTGCTTATATTCTCACTACCAAGACTTGCCGAGTGTAGATCAGTTGCACATTGATTTCATGAACAGGGACCTGGTTCTGAGCGATTCTATTGATGATTATGTGAAGATCGCTCAGATTCTTTTTGTTTACCGGATGTTGATTTGTTTGGATGGGAAGCGACTGGTAGACCTATGGGTCTATACATTGGTGGAGAAGCCTCACGAATGGAGGGCTTTCCCTTGGGGCTCGTGGTCGTTCAGTGTCTTGCTGCATCAGATGTCTGTCATGATCACATCTTCGAAGACAGCTAAGGTGCCTTTGGTCCATATATACGGCTCTGTTTGGGTGTTAGAGGTAATTGTTTGTAATTTTAATTTTTAATTTAATATATTTTTAATTTATAAAAGATAAGACAAGAATTGTTAATTATTTACATTATTTTGCAGGCATGGGCGTACGAGGTGATCCCTGATCTGGCAAGGGTATGTGCGATACGCAATATGCCAGAGGGGACTATGCCTCGATGCTTGATGTGGAGACCTCATTATGTTCGGGATGCTGACTTTACTGATTTTTCACAAAGGAGGTAATTATTGTTTACAGTTTTTAATACTTATATTATAATTAAATATTATATGTTTTATTTGATTTATGTTTTTTTTTTCCAGCATGATTGCAGTACTTCAATGCAGTCGACTGAGAATGAGGCCGATTCTGAGTTTTGGCTCAGTCTGCGGAATGCTGAGAAGCCGATGATTCGCAGATTTATACCTTATAGAGGCTTGAGGCCCCGACCATCATCCTCTCAGCGGCCTTATGCTAGTACATCGAGGTCTTCTTCGAGGAGGGTTCCGCAGCAGCAGCAATCGCCGCCACAGCGTCAGCCCTCGCCACAGCGCCAGTGTTCTATATGGAGAGTGGTGGTTTTGAGATTCCAGTCCGCTCTTCTTTCGAGCGTACTGATATTCCTCATCGGCAGCGGGCTAAGAAGCGCCCGCGACGTTCCGCATCTGCAGAGCCTCTAGAGGTACTTGTGTTTAAATTTATTTTATTTTTATTTGATTATATTTAATTACTTATATATTTATATTATCTTTTCAGACTGGACAACCTCCATTGTACGAGGGGCACGAGATGTCCATGCATGACATGGTGCGATTTGCAGTGCCATTGGCTAATCAGCTCGTGCAGCCACTGGCAGATCACCTTCTCCCACCACTGGCAGATCGGCTCGTGAAGCCACTAGCAGATCACATGATTGTTCCAGTGGCAGATCGCATCATTGATCTAGTGTCACAACGAGATATGCAACCGTTGGCGGAGCAACTTATACAGCCATTAGCGAATTGCATCATTGATCCAGTTGCACAACGACTTATTAAGCCATTGGCAGATACCATGATTGATCCGGTGGCTCAGCGACTTATTCAGCTAATCGCACATAGACTCATGGGGCCAGTAGCTGATCGTGTGGGTCATTATATTGTGGAGCCGGTGGCTTCCAGGGTTACTCAGAGGTTGAAAGTTTTCATACGGGACCTCGCAGATACACTTCTTTACCGCCCTCGCCGGAGCCAGAGATGGGCCCCACCATACCCTTATTATTCTGGCGCCACTTTTGGCCAGACTGTTGGCCCCACCACCTCATCCACTGTGGGCCCCACCACCTCATCCACTGCGGGCCCCACCACCTCTTCCACTGCGGGCCCCACTGCCTCTTCCACTGCGGGCCCCACCGCCCCCTTTCGTGTTCCCAATGGTGCCAAGATGTTGAAAGAATATCTATCTTACATGGAGGATATCTCGCAACAAGTGAGGGTGCCTGAGCAGGGATTGGTTATGAGTAGGGAGCTCTATTTCCGACCACTGAATGAGAATGTATCAGAAGATGTAAGTGCATAATTATTAGTTGTGAATTTTTTGATTATCGACTTCATATTAATTTTTTTTTGTGATATCAGCTTTTGCAGATCTTCATGAGAATGACACGAGACATGATTGCCAGAGCTGACAGCAGCTTCCTTGAGGATAGTGTTGACCCTGACAGCACTATCATATTAGAACCCTCTTTCTTTGTAAGTAATGAATGTTGAAATTTTTTTTAATTCTTTAATTTTCATTTCATTTTGTTATGTATATAATGTGCAGGACCGTATCTTGCTAAAATGGGATAAAGTCCCAAAGAAAAGCCGAGGGAAGGCTAATGATGATTACGCTTGGTGGAAGCCCCATGAAGATCTAGTGAAATCTGTCCAGGGTAGTGGTGGAATGTCCGACTTTAGGAGTTGGTCCAAGGCGAAACATGTAAGTGACAAATTTTAGATTAAATTGTTCTATTATTTTTCATCTTAAGTTTAATTGTGTTGATTTACATTTTAGGTCATCGGGATTGTCCATATCTATGAGCGCTGGGTCACTGTACGGATTGATCTCCATAACTGGCATGTTGAGTTATATAACTCACTTTTCCACGCTTTAAATGATCCATCTGACCCAGTGCTCTATCTGAAGCGGGACCAGGAGCTGCAGCCACTTCTTAGATTACTTCCCCGTGTCCTTGATGCTGCCGGGTACTGGGACAGGGTCGATCCTCCTTGTGTAAAGAGCAGTGGTCCTTTATCTCTAAACTAGGATATTACTGAGATGCCCAAGCAGGAGGATTCAAATAGCTGTGGGTTATATTGTATGATTTTAGTTGATAGGTTAGTTAGAAGAAGGAAGACTCCAATTAGTGATCTTACTTATGATTTTACAGTTCATTATAGGCAGCTTGTAGGTGCTCTGATAGTACATTGGTGTAGAGAAGCAGAAGCTCGAGAAGCTGAATTCTTGTAGTACTATTTTCTATTGTTATCATAAATTATGTTTTTATTAATATTAAATTTGCATTTTGGTGTATTTTGTGATTGATATGAACTGCATAGGTGATTCTACAGGATTAAATGGATTTTATTGAATAACATATCAGGGAATTCGAGATGATTAAGGGGATATCGAGATCTCGATTTGATTTCGAGATCTCGAAATCAAATCGAGATCTTGATATCCCCTTAATCATCTCGAATT
>JAPKLW010000084.1:495477-562150 GCA_026898455.1 Plectranthus barbatus
AATTCGAGATGATTAAGGGGATATCAAGATCTCGATTTGATTTCGAGATCTCGAAATCAAATCGAGATCTCGATATCCCCTTAATCATCTCGAATTTGTTAATTAAATAATTAATTAAATTAATCTTAAATTAAGACATTATACAGTTTAAACATACATACTTAACATTTATTTAACAATTTAAAGTTCATTTAACATAATACATTATACATTTGAATCTATTCATACATAAGATGTTTCTCTTTGAAATGTTCACATCTTATTCATGTTTGAATAGGATGAAGTAGAAGTAGTATAATACAAAGTAAACATCTTTGTAATGAATGCATTTTTGCAAGTTTCTTTGTTATCGAATCTATATTTCTTAAATGAATGTTATATAAGTTGATTATCCTCGAAAATTAGTGAATTAAACATCCAATTAGCCAATAATCCATAAAATCGAGATCTCGAAATCGATTTCGAGACATGTCGAGACAACAATTGAAATTATCTCGATTCAAACCCTACAAATCACGAAATCAAAAATTCCGAGATCTTGTCTTGATTTTGAGATCTCGATTTTGTTTGTTTCGATTTATTATTTAAATTATATTAATGTTTTAATAATGATTAAAAAATAAATCGAGATCTCGATTTAAAATTGAGATCTCGATATGTTGATATCAAGATCTCGAATTGTTTTTATAATTTGTTAAATCCACCTGAATTCGTTTACAAACCAAAACACCTAAACAGATCAAACAGGAATTCAAAAATTCGTCCAAATATCAGCCACAATACGTAAATCACCAAAACTAATATCAATACACATTAACAACATCTAATAAATTCGTCATAAGCATGCAAACAGAAATAAAGAAAGTGTCACTACTCACTCATATGATCAACTCTCTCTGGACATTTTCTTTTTGTATGCCCCGTCTACTGACATATACTACATGTCTTCGCCCGTCTCCTTCGTGGCCCATCTTGAGGTGGAGGACTATTCAAATCCACATCACAAATGGCGATATAAGCAGTGCAGACACGTGAATTGTGACCCGGTTGCCGACACCTCCTACATACTTGAGATCGGCGTGTGGTCGAACTCTCAGCACCAGAACGTGCTCTACTCATCATCGGACGGCCAGCCTGTCGAACTACTATCGGTGGTCTCACAACAAAAGATGTTACCTCTGATAGGAGTACCCAATTCGATGGATGCGGCACAGTCATAATGTTGTGATGATATGTTTGTAGCAGAGTGAATTGTTTGTAGTAGTGTGGCACATACTCTGATATCGGCTGCGAAGTATATCTGACAATCAAAAAAATAAGACACACATGTAATAATAATCTATTAACTACAAGATATGTGCAATAATGAAAGTACGAATTAACTTACCTGAGGGTGGCAGCCGCATGACAACATGGAATCAGATCGAGATCAAACTGACGGCACTCACACGTTTTGTGCTCTAAGTCGACATTGTAGCTCCTCTGTTGCCCTTCCACCTTGTATATGTGTGCCATGGTGGTGCCTCTAACTACAAGATGTCGCTCATATTCGGACGACTCTGTTAACTTCGTCATAGCTATGTGTGTAAAAGCATGATCTCTAGACAGTGCAGCCGCCCATCGCTCGTGAAACCATCTCTCAACCATAGCTATGTAAGTCTCAAGAAGGGCACATATGGGCAATCGCCTTGCCCATAACAAACGAGAGTTGAGGGATTCGGCTGCGTTGGACGTCATGAAGCTGAATCGGGTACCAGGACACTGAGATCTCGACCAACGGTGGATTTCTATATCCTGAAGCCTCTTGTAAGCTCCGTCTTTGCTCAGAATCTCCAAAGTAGACATGTGCTTTTGAAATGCATCGTGCCTATAACAGTAGGCTGCATCTCGTAAAATAGCACCAACCTGAGGACCGTACCTCGACATGTTATTCGCCAAGTGGCAGTAGCAAATAGCATGTGTAGCATTCAGAAATGCTAACTCCACTGCATTTTTTAATGCTCTAGTGCTGATCACTAACAATGATCAGTCCTTCGCGATCTCCAAAGCAAGCATGCAAGCGATTCATGAACCATATCCACGACTCATCATCCTCTATGAGTCCAATCCCGATAGCAAGGGGAAATAACTGTTCATTGCCGTCTTTCGTCACCGCAACAAACAACATTCCCTTATTCTTGCCCTTCAGATGTGTGCCATCTACAACTATCACTGGGCGCATGAAGCTGTGAAATGCATCGATGCATGGAGCAAGCGTCAGAAACATGTGCTTGAACAAACTTTCCGAAGAAGTAGATATATCAAACATCGTGCCTGGGTTACGAGACTGTAGCATGTGTAAGTAGCATGGTAGCATCGCATAAGACTTATCCCACTCGCCGAATACCATTGTAATGGCTATGTTTCATGCTCGTAGGACAAAACTGTAATCAATCTTGATGCCGAATTGAATCAACAATTCAGACATCATCTCCTTCGGCTTTAGAATAGCGCCCTCCGCCGCCAACTTACTAGAGAAATACTTACCCAACACTCTTGCGGGCACTCTGCGGGGAGCAATACGATCAATATCCATATGGCAGTTGTGCATCAGATCACACTTGACTACTCTCCAAACAGTTCCAGATTGTCTTGCACGTAGAATAAAAGGACATCCATTCCCATGCTTGCATCTGAAGTTGAGCCGAGTAGTGCTGGACCTCTCCGTGTAGTATTCCAACCGGTGATGCAAGTGATGCAGTCCTACAGCAAGGTCAAGTTCATCCTTGCTGCTAAATGTCGCTCCAATGCATAGCTCAGTCGGAGCCCAATCAACTGGCATAATCCACTCCAAACGCTCAGGAGCATCAACCTCTATTAAAGGAAACATCCAATTCCTTACTTCCTGATCATGTCGAGCTGCAGCCACGGACTGACTCAAGTTATTGTTAGATAGTCCGTACTGATCCATTCACCCGGGAGCTAGAATCCATCTAGAAAAATCACTGACCAAGGACTCAAACAACCGACTCCAGTCCTCCTCCTCCTCCTCATCCCTCTCCTCCTCGCTTGCCTCCTCCTCCTCCTCGTCATCACAATAATAATAATCATCATTATCAGTAGATTCCGCCTCATACTCATCTACGAAGTCATCAGCTAATGAGATGCTAGGACCACCCATTCGTGTTGATCGCTGTGACTGTGACTGAGGTGCTTGAAATCCGGACTGATTTTGCTTCAATTTAGTGACCACATATATAACTGGATCAATGCTATTTTCATATAGCATCCTCATTATATCTTCATCGGTCTTCAGTCCAGCCTTCACATGCCTCGAGCCCCCAGATATACTGCTCATGTAAAACAAGCAGTAACTAGTAGTGTGGAGATCACAATGCAAGATCTCGTGAATCTCGAATAATATGGCATTGTAGGAGATTCGTTCATGCCTCAAACATATCAATTGCTCGTCTCCGCCAATATACTCGGATCTATCCCATGAACCACCATGACGTATGATGAAACGTTGATACGACATCTGCGATAAATGATACAAAAATATCAAATTAAATTTAGAGCATGAACCATCAGACAATTCAAGATCTCGATAATAAAATCGAGATCTCAAAATTTCAATTAAAAATAACGAGATCTCGATTTCTCTGGGTTTCTCCCAGAGTTCTCTGCATATTTTTACGAAGAACACTCCTAAAACAGTCCTAAAATCACTATATTTTTCTAGAAAACTAAGGTATGCAAGTCGATTTTGAACACATAACATCATTATAACGCAGAAAACGAATCAAAAATAAGGAAAAATGGTTGAAATCAACATACCTTCGATTTTTCTCTCTCAAAACCCTCTCAACAATCTTCAAATAATTTTTAGAATGTTTCCTCGTACAATAGAAAACATTTGTTTGTAAAAGGTTGTAATATATTTACAACAACTTTGGTAGTTCAAATTAATTGCTCAAAATTAAATAAATGAATAAATAAATGAAATAATGAATATTTCCGAAAATGGAAATAACTTTAATAAAGTTGATTTTGTCTTGTAGCCGAAAATGGAAGAGAGAAAAAGACAAAAGTACAAAGTAGCTAGAAAACTTATATTTTTATCTTTGTTGCTATATAACACACCCACTTATTCAAAGTGGCTAGTTATATGTATTCCCACGAGGAAAAATTATAAGAATAGAACGTGAAGTTTATTAAAGATAAAAATAATAAATATGGAGAAGAACAAAGTGAACATAAATAATTAAATTATCTTCAAAAGAGCCAAATAATTTCATTTTAGTTAATGGAATAGATTCTTAAAAGTACAAACTCACTCATCTATCTATAAATATACTAAATGATCGAAGTTCAAAAATATTACAATTTTACCACTTTCCCTTTAATAATATCACATCAACTTTAATTTTATTTTTTATTTTTATTTTATTTACTATTTATTCCATTATAATATAGATATATAATAAAAATTTAATAATATTATATTATTCATTTTAAAAAAAATGTTACATTCAATAATTTATTATATTTACTATTTAAAATAATAAAAGTATAATTTCTAGTGGACTAATTTTATAAATTAAACTCCTACTTGTAGGTTTTGTGTTTAATATTTTTTTATTATTTTAAGTTTATATTTATGGTTGGACATATAACACTGAAAATATTATACTTTATAATACACTAATATGTAGGGATGTTAATTTAGTCCGGGATCGACGGGTTGACCCGGCTAACCCGAGCGAAACACCGGGTTAGGGTTGAAATTTTTTTAATCGATAAGAAATTAAGCTAAATAGGTTGCGGGTTAAACATACTAGACCTGTCGGGCTACGATTTGGCCCCACGGACTAGTCCATTTTTTTGTTAAAAAAAAATCAACATATATATGAACTATTTTACACTATAGACTCATTTTATAATTAGATGGAAGTGTATAAATAAATTTTATGCATACAAATAATATACCTATATTTTTACTATTTAGAAATATTATTTACATAAATTATTTAAAAAAATATTTGAGAAATGATGGATTTCTAAATTATTAAATATTATTTTAGATAAATCATATTCTTAGAGTTATTTAGTTTCATAAATTTATAAAATTATTTAGTAAAGTTTTAATATCTTGTTTAATACAATAATTAGTATTATAGTTTACTTTATGTCATAGCAAATTATTTAACTTAATATTAAGACCTAATCAAATTTTATGACATATAATATATTATCATGTATATTATATATTATAATATGATATATAATGAATATTTTTTTGTAATTAATTAATTTATTTAATATAATATTAATGGTATTGTATAATTAAATAATATAATTATTTAATTTATCTTATATCTTAGTAGTAGAACATTTTATGTTAGTCAATTATAAAAATAATTATATTATATATAATTTAATTAATTTAATTAATACAATAATAAATACTTAAGCTTAATAAAAAATAATAAAATTGTAATTTTGTCAGCCCAAAAATTGAAGGGTTAGGGTTAAGGTTGAGAATTCTCAACACGAAAAAAATTACAGTCCGTTTAGCCCAAACCTATTAACCCGCAGTCCGATAGAGCTGGTGCAAAACCCGATGGATTGACTCGTTTGACATCCTTATTATTATATAATATTGATGAATGAAGATAACTTCGATTAAAAATTACTAAAATATACTTCCTCCGTCCCGGATGAATTGTCTCGGGTTGACCAGACACAATAACCAAGGAGTGTGAGTATAAAGTAAGTTGAGTGGAATTAATATTTTATTGTTAAGTGTGAAAAAGTTACCTTTTTAAGTAATGGAATAATTGAAGTGAGACGGACGAAAAAGGAAAGTGGGACGGAAGGAGTATATAATTTTATTAATTATATTTTAATTTTATAAAATAAAATATTTATATATTGCGGTAGGGGTGGTAAATGAGTCGGGTTTGGATTGGTGGGTCGGGTTGCGATCTGATAATATCAAGTGACACGCCAATCCGTATATTTTCGTCGGTCAGAAATTTCAACCCGAACCCAACCCATTTATTTTCGTGTCGACCCGAAACGACCTGTTTAATTAATCTAAAAAATAAAAAAAATTGTTAATTATTTTAAAAATTAAAAAATTGTGTTAATTATTTTAAAATTTTAAAAATTATGTTAACTATTTAAAAAATTAGGTTTTAGACTATATTTTATTTATTAATTTTTTTTAATTATATTTCATAAATAATAATAATTAATTATATTGGTGGGTTGGGTTCGCGGGTCAACTCGAGATTGACCCGAACCCGACCCAAAAATTAAATGGGTTGGCCGGGTTGACCCGAAACTGACCCGAAAATTAAATGGATTAACCCAACCCATTTTTTTCGTGTTAGATTCGTTTCGAGTTATCGTGTCGGATTGGAGATTGCCGCCCCTTTGCGGGTCGTAAATCTAGTATGAAAGAGTCGTATTCACTGAAACACTAATATGTAATCCAATAAAAAAATTAAATAAATTAAAAATTTATCTCAACAATTAGAGAGACACCCTGAATTTTATAACTGAATTGTGCCAGCGTACTAAGTGGAAAACGTGACAGATTAATTATATCATCAAATTACTTCAAAAATTTAACAATTTTAACTTCCTCATTTTTTAATCTTATTTACTCAAATAATATATTGAATTAACGGGAGTGGATCACATACTAAAAATTAGTTTGTGCTAAATAGTAATGAATCTACACCATTCATCTAAAAAAATCAATGGTTGAGATTAAAACATTTTCCCTGATTTTATGCTTTACAAATCATGCTTAATCGAATTAAGCATGATTTATAAAGCAATTAAGCACGAACGGAAATTATGCTTAATTTTTTAACCTTTATGCTTTAATCTCAGCCATTGATGCTATCAATCCAATGACTGAGATTCATTCCTATTTAGCACAAACTTTAATTTTAGATCTCTTAAATTAACATCTCATCCAATTAAATATTTAAAAAAAGCATATTAAAATGAAGAAATGTGAATGAAAATCACATTTAACTATAAAAGCTACAGAAGAACATCACAGTTATCTTTAAACGATTCATCATATTTCATGAAGGAAGCAAATGCCGAATCACTTGAACGAATATCAGATTCTCCGACATTATAGTATTTGACAACACATACGACATTAATATAAAATAAAGGAAATTGGTTTTACGGAAATAGAGTTAAAAGCACACGAAGATATGCAATCAGAAGAATAACTCATCAATTTCATACGTTTCGCAGCTATTTGAGTTGAGGAAACGGATCTGGAGGAGGTCATTGCCTACGCTTTGTTGTTCACTTTCGATGCATTTTACAGATTCCACAACTGATAAATTGTGGATGTCCAGTTCAATCAACTCAAGCGTCGGTATTTCTCCCATACCATTTGGAACCTCTCTCAAATTGTGACACCCATAAAGAGTCAGGCGCTGTAGGCAGGGGAAAGAGGACTCATCTGCTATCCATTCATGCAGATCTGTATCCTCGATTACAAGTAGTTTGAGTTGGCAGAATTCCCCTTCACTTGTTTCCCATTCTCTTCCAACACAGGCATTCTTTCTTAGTTTGAGCACTTCAAGATTAGGCAGTGCCCCCATCATTGACATCTCTTCCCATGGAAATCTGCAGCCACTTAAGCTCAGTTTCTTCAGTGTCGCCGGGAAGCTAATGTTCTCGGACAACACCTCATTCTTCAAGATCGGGTACGATTCTGCATACAAACTCAGCTTTTCAAGCTTGTGCAGATGAATCAGATTCTTCAAGCCGTACTCGGACCATCCTTTTTCGTATGTCCCCACATTAGAATAGATGATTCCCAACTTCCTTATGTTTGGTATCATCTGCAAAACTCTTTCAGAGCACTTGAAATCTTGGATACGTGAAAGTGTTTGCAGATTCTCTAGAGATGAAATTTCATCTGTGCAAGTGCAAGGATCGGGTATGAAGCCATCCATCAGGATAAGTTGCCTCAGCTGTGGCATTCTCCATATCTCAAATTCCATATACCCCTGATATAAATCTCCATCATCTAAACTGGAGTATTCAATTGATGCTTTTAGTTTTCTACATCTGGAAAAGATTCTTCCTTGAGCTTCACGTCTGAAAAAGATTCTTCTTTGAGCTTTTTTCAAAACATTTACAACTAAGGTCTGGAGATTCTGAAGCTTGTACAAGGACTCAGAAACAAGTCTGAGAGTCTTTCTAGTAGCTTCACATGTCAAAGCAAGATATCTCAAGTGAATTAGCTCTCCAATAAATCCAAAAGAGTTGGACATGACTGAGCTGAATGTGATGGTTAATGCATGCACCACTCTGAGAAGTCTAAAACTTTTCCAAAAATCAAAGGCCCAGTGCTTGAAAAGAAGGATGGTATGGGTAAGTGAGCTCTCCATGTTTGGAATGACGCCAGAGATGTTGGCATAAATGCTGAGGCGGTGTGACTTCTCAATACCTTGTGGAAAGCCCTCGAATTCATTTATGATGTGATGGAAATTCTCATCCCGACTTTTTCTCATGCAAAGATCTCTCAACACATCATGGATCTTTACAGTTCTGATCTTCCCATCGAACCTCTTCTTTTCAATCAAAACAAGACTTCTACTGGCCAAGTCTTCAAGGTACTCATATCCCAACTCTTCCATATCTTTTGATTCACTTGATTTAAGAAACCCTTCTCCTACCCACAACATAATCAGCCTTGAGACATTGATCTCATAATCTTCTGGAAAACAAGCTGTATATAGAAAACAATGTCTCAAATGAGTAGGCAGATGCATATAACTCACATTTAATATATTTGAAAATTGTTCATCACTACTAGTATTCAAAGCTTCAGTGACATTTCTAGTGATCTTTTCCCAAGAATCTTGCTTTTGTTCAAGCTTAGATAGAACTCCAGCTATCACCACAATTGCAAGGGGGAGTCCCTTGCATTTCTGTGCAATCTGTCTACCAATCTTCTCCAACTCCGAAGGGCAATTTTCCTGTCCAAACACTTGCTCTTTTAATAGCCTACAACTTTGATCTACAGACATCAATTGTATCATGTGAGGTTTTTTGGAAGAGTCAACATAAGAAGCAACATCCAAATCTCTGGTAGTGATTATAATCCGGCTTCCGTTGCAGTCATCTGGAAAAGCCCTTCTCACATCATCCCAGACATTTATATCCCACATATCATCCATCACTATCAGATATCTCCTCTTCTTCAAGTATTTATGCCCACGTAGAACCAACTCCTCATTCGGCAGCGATTGATACAATTCCTTCTCACGTGGAATGATGGAAGTGAGAAGGCTTGAAAGAATTATCTTGGCACTAGAATTTTGTGATACTGTTACCCAAACACGAACATCAAAGTGATGAATAGTTGAAGGATCTTGGTAAGTATACCTAGAAAGAGTTGTCTTTCCTATACCGCCCATCCCAACGATGGGGATTATTTCAAGGAGAGACGATGGCTCACCATATAGTCTGCCCTTTATCTCTATCACGCCCCCCTCAGCTCCGACTATGGTCTCTTTGGCTATATTTTTCAGCTTTGGTGAAAAATAAAGTCTTTTGCAGTGATTTGTTATCGACTTCGCTTCTTGCAGAACAGAATCAATTTCCTTTTCGATCGATTCCGTTGAATCGGTATCTGCAAATATGAGACAGCATCACGTATAGTCATAACATAATAAATTTGTCTTAGTGAATTGAATATATATCTCCAACCTGTTTTATTCCCAAAGCGTTTCAAGGAGTCTTTTGCTTGAAGTGCTGTATTTGTGAGTCGTGCTTCTAAGTCAACCGCCTCTCCTGGAAAATCTTTGAGAAAACTTGACAAGAAAACATTGTTTTCGAGTAGAGATAGAATTTTCTGCTTTTTTCTTTGAAGATTATTGTGAAAGGGAAGTCGTTTGCGATGTCTGAGGTAAGAAGGATGACGAAGAAAAGAATGGTAAAAGCGACGTCGTTGGTGATCCAAAATCCGATCTATTTGACGAGCAAGTGAATCAAGTGCCTCAAAAGCCATGGTGGTGAAAGCACACAATAAGCTGTCTGAAAGCAGGAAGAGAGATGAGAGAGAATTTAGAAGCAGAAGAATGTCTTTAAAAATGAGAAGATTCAATTTGAAAATGTGTTTCCTCTCCATTTCATTCATTTGTAAACGTGGAATAATAACCTCAAGTGTTGTACCCTTACACCGATGTCCTAGTTGTCTTGAGACACTCGCAGCTTGTTTTTTCCATTATCTACATGAAATATACATTATTGTTTGGCTAAATATTTTACATATAGTTGCTTTTAAGCATTCTTAATTCGTCAAGATTCATTAAATATGGAGTTTTTTTTTTTTTTTTGAAAAGTCCAAGTTCAATTTGATTGATATCAGAATTATTAGTGTAGAGATTGGAGTTTCCGCTTAGTTCCAAGATAAAAGCAATATTATCGTTGGGATGTTTGGAGCAACTGGTATATATGAAGAGCCTCATGAGTCATGGGAAGATCACAAAAGCTCAGAAAAGGTGATGAGAAATAATTCAGAAATATGGAATAGCTAGGGATGATGGTTCATCATATCTTATATCATACCAACTCTTACGGATCTTATGTTGAAGAAGAAGATCAAAGATCTAGTTATGCAAGATCGAAGATGAAGTCCATCAACAAATTTTCAAATTATATGATGTTTTGATCCGAAAACAAGGTGGAAACCCTTTCAATTAATGTGATAGAAGTTCAAATCCAAGATCAAGAATCAATAATACCAAATTTCGTTGAAGATCGCAAAGAACGACTGTATATCAACTTGAGGAGAAGAATCAAACGAAGAATAAAGATGGAATCCACAAAATTTAAAATTACCCTGCTTCTGGAGAAAGCTAAACTCGGCAGAATATAAGAACTAGAAAAGAAAAAAAAAAAACAAGCTTCTTCTATTTTATCCAATCATTCACTACTCATTTATGGCAATATAAATAAAACATATATATACACAATATCAAGATAGATCAAATATTCAAATATATTTGAAATTATGTATGCTTTTTCAAATTTAATACAAACTATAAATCTTTTTATTAATTAATCAAATTATTTTAAACTATGCAAATATACGACCAAGTTTTTTTCGCAATGGAAAGAGATTTGTCGAAATTCCTTGTCATTGGATAAAATGACATTCAAATTTCTAAAAGATGTCGTTCAGAAAAAAAAAATCATGTCAAAATCCTTCTAAATTGTTTTGTGAAAAATAAAAAAGAAAAGCATGAGAAACATATAAATTCGAAAATCTCAAATGAAGTAATTTACAAATACACATGGTATTTTCTGTAATAACATCGAATTTTGGTGAGTTATGTTAGCTTTCTAATAGCAAAAAAAAAAAAAAAAAAGATGTTCCTATATTTAAATATTTTAAAATAGTTTGGATAATTAATTAAGTTGATAATTGGTATGAAATTTGTAAAAACATGTATAATTCATGAAAAATACACTCCCATGTTTACATAAATGCAAATAGGCAATCAGAAGGTCTCAAATCCATACCTTTCCCAACTATATCAACTCAAGCGTTGGTATATCTCCTCCATTTGGAACCTCTCTCAAACTTTCACACTCATAAAGAGTCAGATGCTGAAGTTTGGAGAAAGAGGAGTCATCTGCTATTCATTCCTCAAGATCAGTTCCCTCAATCACAAGCACTTTGAGTTCTGCAAGAGAAATAGGACCAGCTAAAGCTAGCTTCCGAGAGAGGAGAGTAAACTAGCAACAGAGTATCTTGAAAGAGAATTAAGTGATTACGAGAAATGCAGTGTATGTGTGTGTTTTATGAGTCGATGATTGTGAGACTATATCAAGTAGCATAGAGATTTGGTAGAAGTTGCCAGGAAGCTGCTCATCCACATACTTTTCGACGAAGACTATTCCCTTTCTCTAATTGTCCTAATTTAAGGGAAAACTATGAAAAATACCCTAAACTATTGATCAACTATGAAAGATACTCTATTATTTTTCCTTCCTTGAATTATACCCTAATATTTCACTTTGACAATTAAAAATACCCTAAACTATAAAAAATACCCCAATATTTTCTTTATCATTGAATTATACCCTAATATTTAGGGATGTCCATCGGGCTAACCCGTCGGATTTCGGGTCAGTCCTATCGGGCTGCGGGTTAATCGATCTAGGTCAAATCGGGCTGAAATTTTTTCGGGCTAAAAAATGTTGACCCTAACCCTAACCCGTCGGTTTTCGGGCTAGCCCGTCGGGCCAATGAATTTATTAATTATTTTTAATATCTTTTCACTCTTTTAATATTTAAATAATAAAAAATGAACAAAATATTATTTTTCTCTTATAAAAATTACAAAACACATCACAAACTCTTATTATAATGATTAATTTAACTATTAAAATATATTATTTTTAATTTTAGCAATATTTAAATATATTTTAAATTCGTAAGTAAATAAACTTAACTATGTATTAAATACTATTTGAACTAAATACAATTATATAACTTAAAAATTTAATTAATATATATGATCTTAAATATCAAAAGTAGATTTTAGTACTATAATTATGATAGATATATTAATAAAAAAATAACCGGGTTAATCGGGCCAACCCATCGGGTTTCGGGCTTCGGGTTATTTGGTCTAAGGCTATTCAGGCTATTTTTTTCGGGCTAAAATATTTTGACCCTAACCCGTATTTTAGCTCGGGTTAATCGGGTCAACCTGCGAGTCAGACTAAATTGACATCCCTACTCATATTTGATTTGATGTTAAAATTTTTATGAATCATAAGTTAAATAATATGTGACATTTCCATTTCTTTGGTATATATGTGGCATATATTGTATTAAAATTTTAACACCGTTAGCGACGTAGGGTATTTTTAATTGACAGAAGCAAACATTAGGGTATAATTCAATGATATGTGAAACTTTAGGATATATTTCATAGTAAAGGGTATTTTTAGTGGGCAAAATGAAACTTTAGGGTATAATTCAAGGAAAAACAAATATTATGATATTTTTCATAATTGACCAATACTATAGGGTATTTTTCATAGTTTTCCCCTAATCTAAATACTGTATCACCATGACTATGTCCCCCCTTTCATTGGATCAATATATTGGTGTAGAAGCACGTGGCAATCACATTCACTTGGCTAATATTGCCCACTCTTCACTTCAGGAATCATTTCTACACATTTTAACTCTATCCAATCAACTTCATTTGTAGTAGTTGATTCAAAAAATAATTATTAGGAGAATCCTACTAGATTTTTAGGTATAAAAGGAAATCTCCTAATTGAATAAAAATATCTGTTCATTATTAATCTAAAATTAATTAATACACTAAAAATATTAGCTCATTATTTTTATGAAATATATAAAGATTTATACGCTCAAATTAATAACTCCTCGATGAAGAAAATTGTTGTGACCAAGACTCTTATAATAGTATGATATTGTTCTACTATAACAAATATGGTTATAGACAACGCAATATAGACAATGAATACTTATTCGTGTTGTTTATATTGTAATAAACAACGCGAAAGCGTAGATGTGTAGTTAAAAAAAATAGGGGGCTATAGACAATGCGGAGAAATGCATTGTCGATATTGACATAGATGATGCAAAAAAATCGCGTTGTCTATTAATATATTAATGTATACGATGCAGTTTGATGCGACGTCTCTGTTTTAAGTAAAATAAAGACATAGATGACGCGGAAGCTCCGCGTTGTCTATGATTTTTATATATCGCAGATAGACCCTTGCATTAGATCGATTACGTGGAATTCTTGTTCTTCTCTCTCGGCCTAACTCTCGATGGAGCATCGCTTCGTCTATCAAAAGCGCCTCCAGCGTGCGGCGGAACATCGCCCCATTTCCAACAGCTTGATGTTGAGAATGGAGCCTTTTTCTCTTTCGCTCCCATCCCACATCTGTGGGAGAAGAGAAGTGAGCTACCTCACTTACCTATATATAGGGGGTTGATAAGCTCATAATTATACTCACTTATCTACATTTTTCTCCATTGTTTCAAGTACATTTTGTTATGTTTTTACTTATTTCTGTGCATGAGTCTACTTTAGAGGGTGTTAGGCTTGTCATGGTAAGATTTTGCAGGTTTTAGGCCGAATTCATTGGAAATCAGTACCGAAAGCAAATGATGTTTAAAGAAACAAGTCACTAATTCTTCCACACGTGGAATCCGAGCTAATGGAGCATGAAAAGAGAAAGATCTTTGGATTAGCTTTCCAACACAACTGGAATCGGATCGATCAGAGTACATGAGCAAAAGTTATGGCCAAAACCGTGAGACTGCACAAAAGGGGATCGACACATGTATTTCTGTCGATCGAAGTTCTCCCTGTTGATCGATAGGGAGAACAAAGTTGCAAAATCGACACAAATTCAGCCCGGATTTCGACTTTGACAGTTGTTTCGATCGACAAAAATCCTGTCGATCGACACAAAATCCCGAGAAGGCTATTTTTGGCCTGCTTTGGCAGTTTTTGTTATTTTAGTCCAATACCTAATTAGATCTTTCTTCCCCCTCTATAAATTGGAACTCTGAGGCATGAAATTATTGTCTTCTTTTCTCTGTTTTGCTGAATACATTGGAGTTTTCAATTGCAAGGTTCCTATTGTTGGGATTGTATACTGAAAGCATATATGATTAAGTGTTTCGTACACTGGTATTCATGTATGTATCTGCAACAATGCTCGCTGTCTGATAGAACAATCATACGACGAACTATAATATCCTATTATCTCGCCGATAGGGATGGCCATGTGGTGTGACCACAGCAGGATCATATGGCTCGTTTGACCTAGCGAGATATAAACAGTATCACAGCTGAGACGGTCCCTGGATAGGCTGTCGGTTTAAGCTGCGGCACATCAGTTCATAAGTGGGCTTATCCTGGCTACTTGATGTGTCGGTACATATTTATGTATTGATGGGATCAACAGTGGGATGCGCCGTTCTCATTGACATATGAACGAGCCAGATCCCTAACATACTTTCTGTGATCTTAAATCGTACTGAAGGATAAGGGGCACACACAGATTGACCGCACTTTGATTTACCATGGTGGCGGGTCTTACATGTACCCTTATACCCGTATTTTGGGTGTTGGCAATTTGTGTGGGGTCTGCTTAGTCTGGATGTATGGTAACATATCCGTTCAGGATGGTGACATTCCCTGATGAGCTCACAAAGGTTCATTATGCTAAACCCTGCAGGTTGAATTATTTAATTCAGGCATAAGTGATAAAAGGTGAGTGGTGTTATTCAGGAAATAAGAAATTAATTAATTGTGGCTGATTGTCATAAGCCAAATTAATTAATGAATGTCTGAAACCTTAAATATGTGGATCAAGTTAGTTTGGTGCAACCCGTTCCTAATAACGTGGTAATAAAGGGGCGAGTCAGTATTGTTACCGTGGTGAAGGTTAAAACAATACTTTATTAATTAATTAATGTTCTGGGTTGGACATGAGAGAATTAATTAATAAAAGAGGGCCCACTTTATTATTTGCATCTGATCCCTGGTCTGGCCCATTAACTGCTCTCAGCCCATTAGGGTTAGGGTTTCATAAACCCTAACACTATAAATACCCCCCTCTCTATTGGATCAACACAATTTTGGTGTGTACACTTTTCAGTAGCCGTCAGTTGAGAAACTAGGGTTTCATAACAGACAGAGAGAGAGGGGCGACGGCTGGATCTACGAGGGAGGAGATTGATCGACTTCTCCGGAGCTCGGATCTAACTTGGTAGAATAATCCTCACCAGATTTCCAAGGAGCAAGGGACACAGATCAGAAGATCAGATCTGTAGGAACAAGAAGAAAGATTCGAAGGTTGTTCCATATTCCGCTTCAGATCTGAATAGGGTTTCACCGTTATCATTCTCCGATCTGCCCTGTGGATCAAACGGTGAAACAAGGTATAATCTCTAATCCATCCTATGCAATTTAATTTGTAGGAGCATGCATAGGCTTTCGCATGGTTCATTTAATTGTAATTTATTCCTGGTATCCTAAGAACGATCCTTGGCAAGTGTTTATTTAATGGCAATTAATATTGTCCATCGTAGACTCAAACCCTACAACTGGTATCAGAGCAAGGTTCAAAGTTCTTAGGCTCTATCTTGAATAGATTGAGATTAAATGAATATATATGTTCATGGATGGATTTGAATTGTTTGAATGTTTTGTTCTCGTGGCCTTCTCGTTTTTGGATCTGTTTTTCACCACGAGAAAATCCGTGGTTAGATTTGATAGAAAATCATGTAATAGATCTAGATCTATTTTTTTGTATTTTCTATTTTTTTAAATCTGTAAAAATTGGAGAAATGAGATCCGGAAGAACGAGAGACGAAGAACGAAGAACGGAGAAGGCGACAAGGCCTAGGTTTCAGGCCCCACCCCACCAGACCTCGCCGGCAGCTGCGCCGCCGGCGGCGACGACCACGGCGGCGGAAATGGGTGGCGGCGGCGGGCAGGCTCTCTGCCTGCGGCTGGGCCGCGCCCTAGGGCTCGCTTTTGCCACTGCTCGCGTTTTCCGGCGAGCACGGTCGTCCAGGGAGGTCTTCAGACTGCTGCGCGCGTCATTTCCGGCGAGGCGCGACGGTGTTCGCGCAGAAGGCGGGTGGCGGCGGTGGGGCTCCTCCCGCGGCTGGGCCGCGCCCGCCTATCTCTCTCTCTCCCCGTCATTTTTCCGCGCAGAGCCGCGCGCCTCCTGCGCGCGGTGGTGAGTGTGAACGGAGGTCGCAGGCGGCGCGGCTGCGCGCGGCACCTTGCTGTGCGTGCTGCTGCCTCACGTCGCTCTGCCGGCGACTCCACGGCCTGGACGAGCAGCTGGCTGCGATGGTGGCTGGGCTGAAGGCAGGAGAAGCAGGCGAGTGGGCTGCGCGTGCTCCGGCGGTGGCGGCGCCGGAAGAGGTGGGTGGCGGCGGCTGCAAAGCTGCTGTGGCGGCTAGGGTTTTCCAAACCCTAGGGTTTGGCTGCCCGGGCCAGAAATCGGGCTTCTCAGCCCGGAGGCGGCCCGCTATCCTGAAATTAGGGTTTGGCACTCTCTTTTGGGCCAGAAACCCTAATTTGAAGCCCAATTGCTGTTGATGCAATTCAAATCAGATTTCAAATCAGACGGAGGCCCAGTTTGAAGATCTGTATTGGAATTAAATCTTGTAATAGTTAGATTTAGTTATTTTCAGTTGTAATCGCATCTGAGGGGCCACGAGAAATTTTATTTGTTTATTTAATTATTTCTCGTTATGATGTGATTTATTATGTGCGCACTAGTAAATAATAGGAAAGCATGCTTACTTGCTTTAATTATTTACTTTCATAAGCATGTTATAATTTCTTAAATTATTGAGCATGTCTTATGTGATTTATTTTATATTTTAAATTGTGTCTATAAATTCCAAGAATCGTATTAATTTATGATGGAATTTTGGGTGACATAATTTATGGCAACATAAAATAATGTGTGCGCATGAAACCTTTAGAATCAAAAATACTAAGCTGGATTTTGGTTCTTTTCTAACCAAGATCATTAGACCTCCACAAATACGACCTCTCATTGGAGGTGGGGTGCCTCGAAGCGTAAACGGTCTACTCGGGTAGCTTACGTTAGAGTTTCCTCATCAAGATCCAATGCGATGAGGTTTCCAAATAAAACACTTATTTTAATATGAGAAGTGGGAGCCTCTAAGCAAACGGTCTACTCGGGTAGCTTGCATTGAGACAACTTCCACTGGTCTCTAAGATTAATCTAAGTGGGACAACAAAGGATGTTGAGGGCATGCGGTATGGGTCCAGTACGTATGCTAAATCGCTCTGAACATCTGGAGTTAGGCTTGTGGTTACCTTGGCTTAGATGTTGCCTGGAGTATAACTCTTTTGAGATGTCCCTGCTCCGGATAGGTGAACATGGTCTTGAGATCTCCAATATTAATTTCTTTTGCTAGCGGATACCTGGCATGGAGAGAAATTAAAGGATCTTTATGGTCTGGTTGAGCGTTTTTGTCGTAAATGGACTACTCGGGTAGCTTGCGACAAATTTGCTTGGGCAATTCGAGGAAACAAAGTGCATTGTTTTATCTAAAGGTTCTATGCATTATTTGTTTCAATTGTTCGTAGTATGTGCTTACTTTAATTCGCTTAATTGTTTTCAGATATGTCTATGAACAACGTCATTAATATCCTTGCTCAAAATCCTTTAACTGGTCCAAATTTCCTTGAATGGAAACGCAATTTGGATTATATCCTGGTTGCGGAGGAACACAAGTTTGTCCTTACTGATCCTTGTCCGCCTGCCCCAGCTGCTAATGCTATATATATATATATATAAAGAGAGAGAGAGAGAGAGAGAGATCATATGAGAAATGTTGTTAGTATAAGAAATTAGAAATATTACATTTTAACATCAAAATACTATATTTTTAACATCAAAATCATGTATTAAGACTTGTTTTCATTTCATCTTCAATATTCTTCATTTTTATCTTTGATTTCTTTCATTGTATTTTTAGATCATCATTTTATCGAAAAAATTGTTCACTTTTATCTTAATTTTTTTTAATTTTATCCTAAATTTAGTTATTTGTGCATTCCATGCTAAAAGTTAGTTTGTGCTAAATAGGAATGAATATACACCATTCATCTAAAAATTCAATGATTGAGATTAAAACTTTTTTCCAAATTTCATGCTTAATTGCTTTATAAATCGTGCTTAATTGATTAAACACGGTTTATATAGCAATTAAGCACGAACGAAAATTATGCATAATTTTTTAATATTTGATGCTTTAATATATATATATATATATATGGTAGTGATTAGGTGAGAATAGGAGTTACCATGAGAAATAAGAATAGATCTCGCGCGTCCATCTCATCAAATCGACGAACATAATTCATTCTCAGCAAATTGAAAAACGCAACATTTTTGCCCCAATATCCTGCAGTTTTAGCCTTTAAAGGCCAAAACTGTAAAAATACTCAAACACAAACAGCAACCTGCATTTGAAGCCCGATTTACTTCATTTTTAGCCCGATTTACTTCATTTTAAACCCGATTTACTTCATTTTTACATAAATACGAATTTAAAAATAATTAAACATCTTCTTCAAAGCAGCAACACGAGCATAATATCTATAAAACTCAATACCAACAACAACAGTTCTAAAAACTCTACCCTTAAAATGCTTTATCTCATCAACACACTTTGGAATAAATGAACCTGTAAGATACAAAAATGCACAAAGTTAACACTAAAGATACACAATATAATAGTAAAAATGAACGTCGATCTGAATAAAATAAATTTTTTAAAACTATATTCTTACACAATTAACAAAGTCGAGACTGAACACGAATGCGAAATCAAGAAACAAAGAAAAAAATCTGATCGACAGAAGAAATATAAATCAAATCGAACGAAAAAGGAAGAAGAAATCAAATCGCGCGAAGAAAGGAATAAAAAATCTAATGAGATACTATTTCCGATTTTAAAAAAGCTAAAATTACAAAAATAACTTTAATTTTGCAAAACTGCAGGATAATCGAGAAAAACTGCACACGGAGTGAAATAGATAATGAGCGTTGAAATCACAAAATAAAAGGCGGAGATTTATTCTCATTTCTCAAACTAAAAACTATTCTCATATGATAACTACTATATATATATATATAGAGAGAGAGAGAGAGAGAGTTGTGTTCAAATCCGAACTAAATGTTGTGAATGAACTATGAACTTTTCATTGTTGTGTGTGTAATTGATCATTGTAGTTGATATGATAGTTCATTATAGTACTTAATTATGATACTTCATTGTTGTGTGTGTAATTGATCATTGTAGTTTATATGATACTGTAATGATGTATTATACATACAATAATGATCAATTACACACACAACAATGAAAGTTCATAGTTCATTCAGGAATATGAGTTCAGCCTAGAATGCACCCCTATATATATATATAGAGTTGTAATCATATGTTAACCACTCCCCAGATGTTACCTACAGACCTCATTTGGCGGTGCATTATCTAGACAAGCTAACTACATTATTATGGCAATATATGGTACATTATGAAAGATAATGTACAAATTGTAATAGATAATGTAATGCAAATAATGTACTACATTATCTTCGTAATGTACCATATATTGCCTAGAAATTGTAGTTAGCTTGTCTAGATAATGCACCACCAAATGAGGTCTGTAGGTAACATCTGGAGAGTGGTTAAAATATAAATGCATCCCTATATATATATATATATATATAGGGGAGTGATCATATGAGAACTCCCCTTACCACGTGAAAATAAGAACTAATCTCGGTCATCTAATTGGTGATCCAATGCTCAAGATTAAATAAATTCTGTCTGCATTATAGTGTAGTAAAACATGCATTAAAGGATAATTTTGTAATATTTTTTCTCTCTCCTCTAAAATCATCCTAAATCTTTAAATGATCATATCTCCTTCAATTTAGATTATTTTTTAATGTATCATATATCAAATTTAAGGTAATTTAATTATCTTTCAAATGAAATCCCTATTGCATATATTTCGATTTAAAAATCATCGTAAAAAATGAAAATTAGTGATTTTATGCATAATTCTCGTAACAGTACACGAATTCTTATATAATGAATGGAGTTGCACAATATAATGCATGAAGTTATATTATATAATGCAGAATATGATAGATAAAATGCAATAACTTTTTTCATGTAAGATAAAAAAAAATAAAACTAAAATTCATTATCTTTGCATATTGTAGATAATATCATAGTTGTTATAAAAATTGATCATATATTACTTGTTTTTAATTATGTATTTTTTTGTTATATTATATAAATGTATATTACTATATTATATAATGCATGTTTGTTAGATATAAAATGAATGTTTGCTAGGTATATAATGCATGTCGAGGTCAATATAATTTATGAAGTTATATAATGAATACAATTGCACAAATATAATGCATGAAATTATAGTATATAATGCAGGATATGATAGATAAAATGCAACATGTTTATTTCAACAAAATCATCATTCATCATTATATTTGCACGTGTTATGTATTATATAACAATAAAATATGAATTATAATGAAAGTAATATAATTTCTCTTTAAAATAAAAGTAATACCATATATAATATGCATAATTCTCGTAACAGTACACAAATTCTTATATAATGAATGCAATAGCACAATATAATGCATGAAGTTACAATATATAATGTTGAATATGATAGACAAAATTTAACATGTTTATTTTAGTGAAATCATCATTCATTATTATATTTGCACTTGTTATGTATTATATAGTAATAACATATGTATTGTAATGAAAGTAATATAATTTTTCTCTAAAACAAAATTAATATCATATATAATGGAGGAAGTAATACCGTATAATGATAGTAATATTGTTCTAAAGTAAGAGTAATACCATATTATAATGTAGGAAGATGTTTGTTAGGTATATAATGCATGTTTTCTACGCATATAATGCATGTTTGTTAAATATATAATGCATGTCGAGGTAGAATATGCAAACAGAATCTTAAATAAGTACAAAATGACAAAAATACCCTATAATGCAGGTTTTTTTGGATATATAATGACCGAAAATTTTAGTAAAATCCTGAGCATTCATTCATCAGAATCAATTGCGATGATTTGTTCTTATTTCTTATGGTAAGAGTGGTTCTCACTGGATCGCATCCCTATATATATATATATATATATGGATGCATTCCTATGTTAACCACTTCTCAGATGTTACATGTTACCTCATTGTCGGTGCATTATCTAGACAAGCTAATTACATTATCTAGGTCATATGCGGTACATTACGAAGATAATGTATTACATTGTTATTGCATTACATTATCTATCAGTTTGTACATTATCTTCGTAATGTATCGCATATGGCCTAGATAATGTAATTAGTTTGTCTAGATAATGCACCGACAATAAGGTAACATGTAAAATCTGGGAAGTGGTTAACATATGATTACAACTCTATATATATATATATATATATATATGATTACATGTGAATGTTAAAGTTAGACAGTAAGGATAAGATTACCTTCAACCTGTCAAAGCGAGGTAAGTTTGAAATCGTGTGTCAAATTTACTTATTCGCAGGTAAGTTTGACAACCGTGTGTCAAACTTAGTAATTCGCACTTCACATCAACTTCCAGCACACATCTTGCAGCACAACTTCCAGCATACTGCGAATTATTGAGACTACATCTCAACAATTCTCCACCTTAGTCTCAATATTGCTCCAACCTGCTCCCCAACACTCCAGATCAATTTTGAAGTTTGATCAGCTCTAAGAAATACTCAAACTTACTGCTAGGAACTACTTTGGTGATCATATCAGCTGGGTTATCATTTGTACTGACTTTCTGTACCACAATCTTTCCCTCAGCTACCACCTCTCGAATAAAATGATACTTAATATCAATATGTTTTGCTCTCTCATGATGCACATCATTCTTTGCCAGTTGTAATGCTCCTTGATTATCACAGAAAACTGTGATCTTAGTCTGAGCCATTCCAATCTCAGTTATAAACCTCATCAGCCACAATCCTTCCTTAACAACTTCAGTTAAAGCTATATATTTTGCTTCAGTTGTCGAAAGAGCTACAACTTTCTGTAAGTTTGCTTTCCAACTGATTGATGCGCCAAAGGAATTGAAAACATATCCAGTGAGTGACTTTCTAGAGTTTATACACCCAGCAAAATCAGAATCCACAAATCCTTCAATAGCATCATTTAGCTCCACCTTAGAGCCTTTAAACCACCAGTCCTTTTCCGACTGAGCCCTTCACATATCTAAGTATCCATTTCAAAGCATTCCAATGCTCTACCCGGGGAGTTGACATAAATATGCTCACGATACTTATAGAATATGCCAGATCAAGTCTAGTACAAACCATAACATACATCAAAGATCCCACTACATTTGAATAGGGAATAGATTTCATAAGTTCTTGATCCTCGTCACTACAACTCCCCTCTGCACTCAATCTAAAATGTGCAGACAAAGGAGTGCAAACTGACTGGGCATTTTTCATGCCAAACTTTTCAAGAACTTTATTCAGATATCCTTCTTGAGTTAGTATCAAACTTTTGCGAACTCTATCTCTAACTATCGCCATCCCCAAAATCTTTCTTGCACAACCAAGATCTTTCATCTCAAATTCTTGGCTTAAAGATTTCTTCAATGCAATAATTTCCAATTTATCTCTGCTTGCATTAAGCATGTCATCCACATATATCAACAGATAAACCTTTTCTCCTCCAGCACACTCCTTGACATAAACACACAGATCGTACTTACATCTGTGGAATTTCTGATCGGTCATGAACTAATCAAATCTCTTGTTCCACTGTCTTTGTGATTGTTTCAGCCCATAGAGTGACTTCTGCAGGAGGCAAGCTTTATTTTCTTCTCCTGTCTTTACAAAACCTTCAGGTTGGGACATCATAATCCTTTCCTCTAGCTCCCCATACAAGAAAGTTGTCTTGACATCTAGTTGCTCCAACTCCAAATCAAAGTATGCAACCAATGACAAAATTAATCTGATGGATCTATGTCTTACCACAGGGGCATAGACCTCATCATAGTCTGTTCCTTCTCTCCGAGAGAATCCCCTTGCTAACAACCGAGCTTTGAACCGGACTCCAGCTACTTCTTCCTTTTTCTTGAAGATCCACTTGTAGTTGACAACTTGCTGATTACTTGGTTTAGTAATCAATATTCCAAGCATAAAAAACATCATAATCGAGGTGGAATCAAGAAATAGGCTCAACATTAAAAGATGGAGCAAAAATCTAAAAAATAATCCAAAATGATCAGAATTCGATTCCTAGGCTAACATGTGGTTTCTAGGCTCAATATATAACATGCTAAACATGCATACGTACTTATAAACTCTAGAATAAGCCTAGATAACAACATTTCCAACTAGGGAAAAATTAGTAAACATGCTCAAACTAAAGATATAACTAGCGAGGGGTTCGATTTATACCTCTTTGACGTTCGTAGAGCTTTGTGATCTTGATCAACACATTCCTATATTGATTTCAACTTCTAAAACATGGATAATGAAGAAAAGAGTGTTGGAAATGGAAAGAATGAGGTAAGAGGAGTCCAAAAATGTATATTTTACCTCTAAAAACGCTTCGCCGAAGCTTCCCTAGAGTTGGTCGCCGGAAAAAGATGGGTGAGAGAATTTGAGAGAGTGAAAATGATGGAGTGAAAGTGAAGCTTTTATTTATAGAAGAGAGGTGAGGGTAAATTCGGTATTACTAAAACTTAAGAAGTTAAAGTGGTTTCCATTTGCTTGTCACATTGGTCACTTTAATATCAACTCATATCAACTCCACATCTCTTCGCGTTATTACACAGGAGACCGTGATATTTTATAAATTCACGAAATTTATCGATCGATATTATCCCGATAAGAAAATGTCGGGTTGCTACATAAATTGTTGGAGTCGATTTAATTAGATTGATCAATAATTAAATAAATCCTCTTTAATAAAAATAAAGATGGCAATGAAAAAGCCAAAATAATAATTCCCAAATAAATTTGTCAAGATAACCTCGAATTTAAATTGATAATAAAATATGTTGAGGGTCAGAAATAAGCGGCCCAATTAAGAGGTCCAAGAACGCGGCCCAATGATTATCTTGCAGGAAAAAAGGCTGTTTGGACCGCAGAAGGCCTAAGAAATAAGAGTCCAAATGGAAAAGTAGTTCGCCTCAACTATTTCGCGATGCAGCTCAACTGGAAGCAATTCGATTCAGCTAGAAATGAATCTGAATGAGAGAGTAGTTCGATTTAGTTAGACAAATTGATGTAACCAGTTCGATGGATGATCCGACCATTAACAAGTCAACTATCCTAGGAAACGGAGTCTGACACGAACAGTTCGATGAAACGTAATGTCCCCCGAAAAGAGCGGATGTAAGTAGGAATTGAAATTGGCGAACTACACGTGCGGATAGGAGGAGCAATAAATAGGAGTAAAGACGGGGATGGCTCTCACGGACATCTCTCACGGAAACTAAAATATCTGTCGAGGAATTAATTGCCAGTCATTACTGCGAGGCGGAGGATCCGGAGTCGTTTTCCATTTGAAGATCCCTATAAATACTCTAGGAAAGGCAGAATCAAGGCTGAGAGAGGCACATATAATCAAATTATGCATTATTCCTTATTTTCCAGTTAGATTACCTAGTCGAAGCAGTTCAGTTTTGTCAATATTTGAATTTAATATTCATGTAGTACTAATTTTCAATTCAGTTTTTGTTAATTTGAATCGCAATACTCGTTACTATATTTCGTGTTACCAAATTCATTCTTGGGGCTTCCTAATACACAAAAACACCCGCAACAATTTGGCACCCACCATGGGGCCCAAGAACGAAGGCGTGCTAATTCTTTTTTGCAGAAAATGGCAGATGGCAGAAATAACTCCAATCCCAGCGAACTGGTTACGGAAGGGACCACACCACCTTCAGGAGCAGGGCGATGAGTTATCCAAGGTTGAGAAGCCAACCCAACGGCGGGGCACGGAACACCCACTGGAGCAGGACGGGGGCAATCGACGATGACGGGTCGTGGGACTGGCCAACATCGAGACCACCGCGAAACCTTGGATGATCTACGATGGAACATCAACATAACTCTGCTCAGTGAGCTGCCGTTCCCGCTGCCACCCCCGTCCCTAATGCAAGAACCATACGTGTCTCAGCTGGTAAGCCAGGTTCAGACGGCCACGGGCCTCATGGAAAAAATGGGAGCGCAAGTGGACACAATGACTCAAAAGTACCAACTCCTTGAACAAGATAACCAACGGCTACAGCAGCAGCTCAACGCGCAACCAATAGTCGAGGAGTCAGGAAGCACTAGTAGAGGGCAACCCATTACGGTGACGGACTTGTGAGACGAGTTCAATCAAACTGTAGAAAAGGGAACCGAGCACGTAACACCGAGAACCCCCCGGAGAGTTGACGTATGAACCCAGACTTGCTGATGGGCCCGAATGTAGCAGGCAACATTGTATTGGCACAGATGGAAAGGCGGTTCGAACAGTGGTTGAACAACTTCGAGTCTTTAATCGTCAGGGTGTCGGGCCTCCCGCCACCAGAAAGGACCATCCCCAGGGAAAGTTATGCGGAATCACCATTCGGGCCAAAAATTGCGGAGGCTAAGCTCCCGGATCGATTCACTCCACCAAGCTTCGCGCTCTATGATGGCACTACCGATCCAAAAAACCACGTGGCGGTATACAAGAAGAAAATGTTCGCGTTGGCGATTCCTAGCGCGCAGCGTGAGACCTGCATGTGCAAAAGCTTTGGCTCGAGCCTCAGTGGACCCGCCCTTCAGTGGTTCATCAACTTGCCTAGGGGATCAATTTTTACTTTTTCCGAATCGCATCAGCTCTTTCTCCGGCATTACTCGAGTAGCAGAAAGCTCGACAAGCATCCGAATGATTTATACGCAGTAATTTAGAGACCCAGAAAACCACTTAGAGCGTACTTGTCGAGGTTTAACAAAGAAATGGTAGCCGTACCAAATTGCCCAAACAACACTGTAGTACGGGCGTTCATTAAGGGCCTGGACGTCGATTCTGACCTCTACAGGGAACTGTCGATCTACCCCTGCCAGACTATGGATGATACCCTCATTCAGGCATGGGTATTGATTAAGTGGGAAGAGGACGAACCTTACAGAAAAGCACGATACAGTGGGGGGAGGCCGGTAGCTCGAGACGATCAATGATGCGAACAACGAGACAGATGCCCTGCGCGACCGCACCTGTATAATCGCCGGTCAAGCAGCAAACCACCATAGGTTAACACCTTGAACTCCTACATGCTGGAGTATACCCTCGCAATCGAGCTGGTAGATCTGGTGCATAAATACAAGAGAAAGTAACGTGGCCACAAAAGATGAAGACCGATCAATCCATGAAGGATCCCAAAAAATTCTGCGACTTCCACAATGACCACAGACATACTACAACGAACTGCCGCGTTTTAAGGTTAGAAGTAGTGAAGTTGTTGAAAATGGGTTTGCTGGTGGAATTCCTAACAGATAAGGGGAAATGGACTTGGACCCGAGAGAAGCAGATTGCACCACCCACAGGAGAAGCCGGCCGGACTGACAAATTGCTGGCCCCAGTTCGCACCATCAACTATATCACCGGCGGTTCCAAAATCAGTGGAATAACTAGTTCAACAGCCAAGCGGGCCAGGAGACAGTACTACAAAGAGGTCGCAACACTGCGAAGTAGTCCGACGCACGCACCAATCGAGTTTACGAATAAGGAAGCACCAGGACTCGACCACCCGCATGATGACACCCTAGTTATCTCTCTACAGCTATTGGATTGCATCGTCAAAAGAATTTTGGTGGATAACGGCAGCTCGGCCAATATCCTCTTCCAACACGCATTAAAGGAAATAAAGATCCCCGAGGAAAGGATAGTGAAGTGCCAAACCCCGTTGATCGGATTCGATGGGGGAGTATAGATGATAGTGGGGACTATAAATTTACCAACCTATTGCAACGGAGTTCGACACGACATGTCTTTTATGATTATCAAAGCACCTAGCGCTTACAATACAGTACTAGGACACCCGTGGCTCCATTAGCTTAAAGCGGTACCGTCCACGTATCATCAAATGGTAAAGTTTCCAACCCTAGACGGGGTCCACACAATCAAGGGCGAGCATAATACCGCTAAAGAATGTTACTATGCAAGCTTCAAAGCGGTGTGTTCGCAGCAACACTTCCTGATCAACCCGTCGTTGCCACCACCAGGGGAGTTCGACAGTACGATAGAGGTTGGGCTCGATCCGTCAGACCGCAGTAAGAAGACCAACGTCGGAAACAATCTCGATCCAGGGGTACGGAATGAGCTTTTGGAATTTTTAGCCAAAGAGAATAAGGTGTTCGCGTGGTCACACAAAGATATGGTCGGCATAGACCCGGAAGTAATGACACACCAGCTACGAGTCAACCCCACTGTAAAGCTTGTGCAACAGCGAAGTAGAAAGTTCGCACCAAAAAAGAATGAGGCTATCAACAGAGAGATACAAAAGCTGCTTGATTTTGGTTCGGTCAAAGAAGTGAAATACCCGACATGGCTAGCTAACGTTGTAGTGGTAAAAAAGAAGAATGGGAAGAATCGAGTGTGTGTGGATTACACAGATCTCAACAAAGCTTGCCCGAAAGATCCATATCCTCTACCGCACATCGATAGCATAGTTAACGCCACAACGGGTCATAAATTACTCAATTTCATGGACGCATTTTCAGGATACAACCAAATCATGATGCACCCGGATGATCAGGAGAAGACGACGTTCATGACAAATAAGGGAATCTACTGCTATAAGGTGATGCCCTTCGGGCTAAAAATGCGGGCTTGACCTATCAGCGACTGGTAAACAAGATGTTCAAAACTCTCATAAAATAGTTTCACAATATAATCATTTATTCTTGTCATAAAAAGAGGGAATTAGATTATAGGAAAAATCTGTTGTTTTATGGAGTTATTGGAATACTTCTTGAGACCGAAAGGGTAAAGGAATTTCGATAATCAACTTTGTGAATTGTCCTCAAAAGAAGTTTACAATAGTTTTTTTTATTTTCATCTTTCAAGGAATTAAATTGGCATTTGATTGATTTATTGTTACATGTCAGGAAGGATAGTAATAAATCCCTAGAATCTGAATCTTTGCAGTTGATTTAAATCCCGTGGAATTATTCTTTTTAATTTTAATTAATATTTTAAAAGTAATTGTCTTTTTAATTTTTTTTAGTTAATGATACCAAAACCCTTTGAATTTGATTGCCTCAAACAATTTCTTGAGAAACTATAGTTCAATACTTAGGGTGGTTCGATATTTCATTCCCTGTGGGATCGATAATTTTTATTTGCCACTATATTATTAGCTTTGCTAAGTCGTTAATAATTTTCAGCGTTCAAATTTTGGCGCCGTTGTCGGGGATTGTATAGAACTAATTTGGATATTGAATTTGTTATTAGGATATTGATTTGAGCTTATTTTTCTTGCTTTTAATTTTTGGTAGGTTTTAAATTTTTGCGTTTGTTTCAACCGAGGTGATACCAGTGTCGGTTGACGTGATTTTAAAATTTGTGTCGGTCGACGTTGTGTTATATCGGTCGACGTAAAAAAAACAAAAATTCTTGAAAATCTGCTTTAGTTTTATTTTATTTCCTATTTATCCACTTTGTTTCTGTTCGCTTCAGATTGTTTATGAACACAAGGAGGAGTGGAAAGCACCAATTCCATTCGATCTGGAGATAGAAGCTACCTGCTGTAGGAACAACAGTAGGAAGAACCGAGAAGGAGGAGAAAGCAGTGCAGACGAGAAGATGGGGGACAATCCGAACAATCAAAATGTTCCGCCTGGTCTTACACCTAAAGAGCAGGCTGAGTTGGTTCGTGAGATGTATGCTATGAGAGAGCAGATCAGGATACTGAATGAGAGGAACAACCAGAATCCTCGATTTGAGAGGCGACCGGATGACCCGTCGGAGGATGACGAGGATGATGAAGAGGAAGAAGATATTGGAAGATTTGATGTTGATGAAGATGAAGATGCTATCAAGAAGAAGTACAGGCCGAAGTTCCAAGAGAGTAACTTCAGGGTAGGAATCAATGCCAATAACTTCGAATAGAAGACTGGCCTGGTGAAAATGTTTCAACAGTGCCAATATGGGGGCCGAGCTACTGAGGACCCCTACGCTCATCTTGATAAGTTTCTGATGCTCTGCAACACAGTCAAAATCAATGGAGTCAGCAAGAGTGCAATCCGAATGAGACTCTTGCCTTCTCTCTGCGAGACAAAGCTCAGTCTTGGTTCTCTGCTTTGGACAAAACCACCATCAGCACGTGGACAAAATTGAGGAATGAATTCCTTGCTAGTTACTTTCCACCCAGTGTTATCAGACAGAGGAAGAAAGACATTACTAGATTTGCTCAAAGGCTCGACAAGAATTTTTATGAAGCCTGGGAGAGATACAAGGAGTTGCTGAGGTTGTGCCTCGGTCACAATTTAAGTTTGGCAGATCAGGCTGAAACTTTCTATGAAGGATTGAACGAGAAGACTGTTGAGCTTGTGTATTCTACCTTGGGGGACTCTATCATGACTAAGGGTTCCAAGAGGACTATGGATTTCTTCCAGAAGATGGTCATCAACAGTCAGAGATGCTCAAATGTCAGACAAAGGTCGATTCAAGCTGTGGAGCAAGCTACGGAAGAGGTTGATCTAAAAGCTGAAGTCAAGAAGCTGAGAGAGGATTTTGCCACACTGAGAGCTGGAAAAACTATTGCTGCTGTTGAGCAAGTTCGGGTTCAAGTTCAAGAAGAAGGTGACTGCATGGATGTAAACTTTGTCCAACGAGGCGGTTTCCAAAATAACTATCAGGGAGGATATCAACAAAACAACCAGGGCTACAATCCGAATGCAGCAAGAAACCACCCTGGTTTCTCTTACTCAAATCCTCAAGGAGCAGAGCAACCCCCACCTAATTTTGCAACTCAAGGTGTAGAAGTTTTTTAGAAGAAAAAGCCGAACCTCGAAGAAGTTCTGGCCAAGTTCATGGAAGGCTCTACTGATAAAGTGGGAAAGCTCGAGCAAGAAGTGTCTGGAATCAATAAACATATGAAGATCATTGAGACACAGGTTAGCCAGATTGCTAATGCTTTTGGAACTCAGCACAAGCCCGGCCATCTTCCGAGCAATACCCAAGTCAATCCAAAAAATCAAAAGAATGAGGTCAACGCCATCACCCTCAGAGGCGGAAAATCATACCAGAGGCTGAAACATCCCGAGAAAGACCAACTGGAATAGATGAGGCTGAAGAGGAAGAAGATCCCGTAGGAGAAGCCTCTATTTCGACCGACGCGAGACAGATCCCGGTCGACGCAGAGGATATTGGTGAGTCTGCCACACAGCAGTCCACGTCGACCAACGTGGGCCAGACTCGGTCGATGCAGACCTCAGCCCCGCTTGTTAAGCTGCCTCCGATGTTGTTTCTGCAGCGTTTTGTCAAGTCCAAGATGAATGAGAGGTACAAACGTTTCTTGGAACGCATGAAGAGAGTTAACATCAATATTCCATTGGTTGAAGCCCTGCGAGAGATGCCCGGTTACATCAAATTCTTGAAAGACATGGTTTCTCATAAGAGGCCGTTCCTGGAACATGAGATCGTCAATCTGTTCGAGGAGTGCAGTGCTGTTATTCAGAAGAAGATGCCACTCAAGAGGGAGGATCCCGGTTCTTTTACAATTTCTTGCATTATTGGAGGAGAATCTTTCAGCAAGGTACTCTGTGATTCTGGTGCATCTATTAATCTTATGCCTTTGTCTATTTTCAGGCGTTTGGCAATTGGGAGTATCAAGCCGACTACAATCTTGCTTCAGATGGTGGACACATCAGCTACTTATCCTAAGGGGATTGTCGAAGATGTGTTGGTGAAAGTCAAAGATTTTATCATCCCTGCGAATTTTGTAGTGTTAGACATTGAGGAAGATCAAAATATCCCTCTCATCTTGGGGAGACCATTCCTGAAAACTGGAGGAGCATTGATAGATATTAGGGATAGGAAGCTGACATTCCGAGTGAATGATGAATCTGTCACATTCTCTATTTGCAAGTCCATGCAGAAGCACGAAGATGGAAGCTACCAAGAGGAGTGCCATATGATTAATTGCTTTGAACCAGTGATTTCTTCTCCCTTCTCTTCTGTTAAATCTGACCCTGATTTTTTAGAAATCTGTTTACTACACTCTCTCTTCTATTCTACAAATTTGGAAGCCGCTAATGAAGAGATTCAGAACCTGGTTTTGGAGCTAGATGTGTTTGAAGAAGTGCCTAGGCATAAGGAGCTCAAAAGGGAGAAGCTACCAGCTAGATTTGGCCAAAAAGTGAAGGAAAAACGTGGAAAAGAATCTGTTTCGCCCGATGCGAAGGCCAAAATGGTCGACGCGCCTTCAAAATCCATCTCGGTCAACTCTAACAACAACTCGGTTGACGCAAGCAGCTCGGGCGATGCAAATGTCAAATTGGTTGAAACAGCGAGACATGGTAAAGGGATTTGCTCAGAATTATCCATATCGGTCGACACGAAAGCTATATCGGTCGACGTGAAGGCTGGGGCAGAGCTATCTAACTCCGATCCGCTTGTTTTAGACCTCAAACCACTTCCATCTCTTCTCAAATATTCTTTTCTTGGTCCAAATGACACCTATCCTGTGATTGTATCTTCTTTTCTTACGTAGGTTGAGATGGATAAGCTACTCCGAGTTCTGAGGCAACACAAGTCTGCAATTGGCTGGACACTTGGAGATATCAAAGGGATCAACCCTTCTTTTTGCATGCACAAGATCATACTAGAAGAGGAGCCAAACCCAAAAAGTAAGTACAGAGACGGCTGAACCCAATTATGCAGGAGGCAGTGAAGAAAGAAGTACTGAAGCTTCTCGACCACGGGATGATTTATCCCATTTCAGACAGCAAATGGGTGAGCCCCACTCAGGTGGTTGCCAAGAAAGGAGGGATGCAGATCGTCAAGAAGGATGACAGCGAAGAGGTTGCTACCCGACCAGTTACAGGATGGCGGTTCTGCATCGACTAAAGAGCCCTTAATACTGCTACTTACAAAGATCATTTCCCACTTCCTTTTATTGATCAAATGCTTGATAAACTTGTCGGTTACCCCTTCTATTGCTTTCTTGATGGCTATTCAGGTTACAATCAGATAGCAGTTGCATCGGAGGACCAACACAAGACAGCCTTTACCTGCCCAAATAGCATATTTGCTTACCGGAGGATGCCGTTTGGCCTTTCTAATGCCCCGGTGACTTTTCAGAGATGCATGATGGCCATCTTTTTTCACGGTCTGATTGAGGACATTATGGAGGTATTCATGGATGACTTCTCTATTTTTGGTAGTTCATTTGACGTTTGTTTGCAGAATCTAGCTACCGTTATGGAGAGGAGCACCGAGACCAATCTCTGCTTGAATTGGGAGAAGTGCCACTTTATGGTGCTTGAGGGGATTGTTCTGGGACACCGAGTATCAGTTGAGGGATTGGAGGTGGATTGAGCCAAAGTCACTACAATTGAAAAGATGCCACCACCGGCCAATGTCAAAGGAGTGAAGAGTTTTCTCGGTCATGCCGAGTTTTACAGAAGATTCATCAATGATTTTTCCAAAGTTTCTAGGCCTTTATGTAATTTGTTGGAAAAAGATGTGTCTTTTGTTTTTGATTCTGATTGCTTGCAGGCATTTGAGCTGTTGAAGAAGGCCTTAGTCACCGCTCCGGTTCTTACTTCTCCGGATTGGAGTGAGCCATTTATTCTGATGTGTGATACCAGTGACCATGCAGTGGGGGCAGTTCTAGGCCAATTGAAGGGGAAGCTGTTTCATGTGATACACTATGCTAGCAAGAGTATGAATCCGGCACAGTGCAATTATACCACCACTGACAAGGAGATGTTGGCAGTAGTTTATGCTTTTGATAAATTTTGGTCTTATTTGATTGGATCGAAAACTGTTGTTTATACTGACCACACTGCCATTAGATATTTGTTTTCTAAGCAGGCCAAGCCGAGGTTGATTCGATGGATTCTGCTACTTCAAGAGTTTGATGTGGAGATCAAGGATAGAAAGGGGAGCGAGAATGTGATAACTGATCACTTATCGCGTTTGGAGCCTTCATGTGAGGCGGATGAGCAGGAGTCAAGAATCCAAGAGACCTTTCCCGATGAGCAGATGTGCTATATTGAAGATTTGAGAGCTATGCTCGAGTCCAAGACGCCGTGGTTTGCCGACTATGCAAAGTACCTTGCCACTGGTGCTCTTCCTCCAGACAGTACCCCTATGCTAAGAAGAAGTTCTTGAGAGATGTCCGCTTCTACTACTGAGAGGACCCTTACTTGTGGTGCCGATGTGCCAATGGCCTTATTCGTCACCGCGTACCCCAGTCCAAGTGGTGGCAGATCTACAAAACTTGTCATTCTTCTCCTACAGGTTGTCATCATTCAGCCAACCGCACTGCCTTCAAGATACTTGCTAGTGGATTCTATTGGCCCTCTATCCATGAGACTTATCGTGGCTGGATTACTGGTTGTGACCATTGCCAGAGGACCGACAACATTTCCAAGAGGGATGAAATGCCACAAACCCCCGTGGTAGAGGTTGAGATTTTTTATGTTTGGGGGATTGATTTCATGGGACCATTCCCACCGTCCCAAGGTTTCTCTTACATTCTTCTTGCAGTGGACTATGTTTCTAGATGGGTGGAGGCCATTTCGACCACCACCAATGACTCAAGAGTTGTGGTCAACTTCCTGTAGAAGCTTATGACTCGTTTTGGAGCACCGAGAGCCTTAGTAAGTGATGGGGGATCTCTTTTTCTTAACAAATTGCTTGTTTCCCTTCTTGCTAGGTATGGAGTCTGATCATTGTAATTTCTACAGATTAATTATAGAAATAGTGGCAAATAAATTTGTAAACCCTAAAGTTATCGATCCAGGGGAATGAAGCAACGAAAAACCTTAAGTACTAAATCATAAGTTCTCAAAATACTGGTCAGGAAAATCAATTAAAAAGTTTTGGTTGTTTTTAAAATCGCAATACTTGCTAATGAAAATTAAACAGGAAATTTAAAGGCTTTTGGATTCAAATAAGAGGAGCACAGATTCTAGGGATATCTACCTATCAAGTATGACATGGATGAATGAATTGATTAATTCCCAATTTTAATTCCTCTTCGTAGTGAAACATCAGAAAAATATTATGAATTTCTTTGTTTGACAATTCATAAAGTAGATTAATTAATTACCTATCTCCGCTCGGTCTCAAGATAAATTAACTAACTCCAAAGATCAACAGATTTATCCCTACAATCGATCTCCTTCAGTTACGACAAGAAATCAGATTATATTGTGAAAATCTCTTTCCATTGAAAACTATCACAGTTACGTCTCAAGTAATCAACTGGATAATCCTAAGATGTGATCAGCAAATCAAGATTATGAATAAGCACAGATTTCACAAACTACGAAGGGAAAGGGAAAATAATTCAATTAATCAAACATGTATACATTGATAATTCGAAACCCTAGAATCTGAGGAAGAGATTAGTTACACATATTCAAAGTAATATTCATCATAGAAAGATAAAACCTGAATTGCATAAAAACTTGGGTCTGAATGTCTTCCCACAAAAATATGTCTTCACACATAAACCTAAAAACTCTTGGAATCTCTAAAATCTGAAATCTGGAATGAGGAATGATTGGGGGCGTTTTGAAAAATCGAATTTACAAAGTTATATAAAGAGGTGGAGGTGTATCAAATCAAATCTAGGGCTAAAGATATGAAAAATCTCAAATTCAGCCAATTTCCCGCGCCAGCAGGTCCACGTCGATCGAAGTGGCTTCCTGGTTCTCGTCGATAGATGCTGATTGGCGTCTGTCGATGCAGCTTCTTGCCCCTTCTGCGCGGTCTCACGGTTTTGGCCATAACTTCCTCCTCCAAACTCCGATTGACCCAATTCCAGTTGCGTTGGAGAGCTATCTCAAAGCATTATCCATTGCCATGCACCAATATAGCTCGAATTCCTCCTGTGGAAAAACTCTTCATTGCTACTCTTACACGTCACTGCTTTCGGAATGATTTCCTCGTGAGTTTAGGCCTAAAACCTGCATAAACATCAAAATGCGCATAACACCACCTAATATTAATTCATGCATAAATATATAAACTCAATAAATCTACATAAAATAGTAGGAAAATAATATAGATAATTGAGTGAAATAATGAGCTTATCAATCCACTAAACTTGAACGTTTGATTGTCCTCAATCAATAGACAAGAAAGAAATCAAAAGATCAAGTGGTTAAAGTGCAATGCCTCACAAGATTCATCACAGTCAAGAACCAAGAATCCACTACCCACAAGCAATTTGAAAGAGACAGAAAATTCATCAACCGTGGAAGAACTCACAGGAAGTGTATCACTCAACTCTCAAGTGTTTAAGGTAAAGATGAAAGCACTCAACAACATGTATGAAGGAATTTCTACCATAGGCTTTCAAATTGTCTAATATCTCCACTGCTAAAATGTGCACACAAGTCTAGAATCAAAAAGGACTTTCGAAAGGTTGTAACGTAGGCTTTTTCTGATAAGGTAGGGAAATATGGCCAAGTGACTAAATCAATTGAGTTCATGACTCTCAACATATCCAACCACTATCTATAATCATCCACCTTATATCCTCATATACATCAACAAACTCAAATACATTTTTTTTTAATTTTTTTTAATTTTATTTTTAAATAGCTCATTTTTTTTTAATCTCTTATGCTCTTTTTGATAATTTTATATTCTTTTCTTTTCAGAGAGCTTATGAGAATTCTAATTATTTCTTTGAGCTTCTTTTTCACACATCTTTTCACCACTAATTTATCATATCTTATCACCAATTCACCAATCAACCCCATACATACCACAACTCAAGACATGAGTGAGACAATACTTTTCTTAATCTCATAGACAAGGAAAGAAAAATTGTACAGGCTCAAAGTGGCTAACTAGGGAAAAATTTATTGTGAAGGGACAGTGTTTAGGATATTGGGTTAACAAAGATGGCCTAAGATCATTTTCTCAACTTGTGCACACTATGCAGTCTCAACACAGAAAACAGGCAAGTTCTAGAGAAATCAAAACACACATGTGAATCTCACATCAAACGAAATAAAGGCTCAAATTCTCACACAAGGATTCAAAAATTTTCTTCCACAGTCAATTTCAAATCAGCTCAATCAGCATGCAAGTATAAGTGTCAAATCAGTCATATCATGCGGTATTCTACATTCATAGGCATCTAATCGCAATCTCAATCAATTCAATACTCAACCCTCAATCAATTCTAATCTCACAATCTCGTTCAGGTTATCTCAAAACTCAAAATTTTTCCCCACAAAATAGCATAAAATAGAAAGGTACGAAAAATTAAAGACAAAAAGCAGAATAAATAAAAATCGACATAAAATAGAAAGGTACGAAAAATTAAAGACTAAAAGCAGAATAAATAAAAATAGGACGACGTTCCATCTCTCTTGTCCACATCCCCCCAAACTTATTTCCAACTCGAAGAATGGAATAAGTTTGAAAATCAGACAAAAGAGGGAACGATACCTGGTAGTTGATCTCAGACATCAACTTTTTTATCCACCAGAGTCTTCAATCACCATCAGGGAGGTAGGGTCCAGGCAGGTCCTTTCGCGACCTCCTTTCCATCTTTGTCTTGATAACTTGCATCCCCCATTTCTTGGTGTCTTTAAATGTCCCCCCAATGGCGGACTTGTACTTCCGTAGAACTCGTAGTAATTTTTCCAACTTCCCATACCTGAGGTGTGCCGGAAGCATCTTGAGTTCCAGAACCAGCGGATCAGAGTTAGATTGTAGCTTTCCCCAATTTGCATCGGTTGACATGGGTGAAACTGCAGCAATCCCTTTTCTATGTCGCGCTGCTTCTGCTGAGGAAAGCTCCGAGTCTGACTTCCTTTGTGCGTCGATCGACGTGACAGCAGCGTCAATCGACGTGGATCCTAAGGCTACGTCGATCGATGCATGGTGTGCGTTGATCGACGTGGAGGTATTTCCACATTTTCTCTTCTTTTTCTGGTTGCGTCGGCTTGATAATTGCTTCCGTTTATTCTCTTTTTCGTGTGTTATTCCCTCGGGTACATCCAGCTTCTTCACCAAATCCATAAGCTCATCGTTCGCCTTATCCAAATCTGAAGACAAACACAAAGAGTGTAGTAAGCGGTTCTCCAGAGAGTCCGAATCAGTTTTAAGAGAAGGAAAGAAAGAGGAAATCACCAGATTTGAACAATTGATCATGTGGCACTCTTCCTGGTAGCTCCCTTCATTATGCTTCTGCACTGCTTTGTAGATGGGGAAGGTGACCGACTCGTCATTAACTCAGAACGTTAGTTTGCCGTCTCGAATGCCAATCAATGCTCCAGCAGTCTTCAAGAAAGATCTCCCCAAGATAAGCGGGATGATGTGGTCTTCTCCATGTCAAGTACCACAAAGTCTGCTGGAATGATGAAGTCTTTCACCTTCACAAGTATGTCTTCTATGATGCCTCTTGGGTAGGACACCGATCTGTCAGCCATCTGTAATGATATGGTCGTTGGTTTGATGCTCCCAATCTCTAGTCGCTTGAAGATTGACAGCGACATTAAGTTGATGGATGCGTCGGAATCACAAAGGACCTTCCCAAAGGTCTCTCCTCCAATGACACAGGGGATCGTGAAGGATCCCGGGTCTTCTCTCTTAAGCGGCATCTTCTTCTGAATAATTGCGCTGCATTCCTCGAACAAGTTGACCCTCTCGTCCTCCACGAAGGGTCTTTTCTGTGAGACCATATCCTTCAAAAACATAAAATACCCCGGTATCTCTCGTAGTGCCTCAATCAGCGGAATGTTGATGTTTACTTTCTTCATGTTCTCAAGAAAGCGTGCATACTTCTCGTTCATCTTTGATTTAGGAAACCGCTGCGGATATGGCAAGGGAGGCTTATACATTGGTAGAGCAGGGGTGGTCGTCGATCGACGAGAGTTGGCCTCGGTCGACGGAAGTTTTGGATCTTCGTCGATCAACGGGGAAGCATCGTCGATCGACGGAGCTTTGTCTGTGATAACTTCTTCTTCTTTCTCGGCTTCTCCTTCATCTCGGGTGTCTGTCCCCGCTTGCTTGGGCCCTTCATAGGTTTTGCCCCCTCTTAGAGTTATAGCGTTCACCTGGTTCCTTTGATTCTGATTCTTGGGGTTGACCTGAGTGTTGCTCGGAAGTTGCCCCGGCTTGTGCTGGGCTCCGAGGGCATCGGCGATCTGGCTGACCGGGTTTCTATGATTTGTACATGCTTCTGCACCTGGTCCACTTTAGTATTCACGCCTGCGATTTCTTGCTTTAGCTTGGCTACCTTATCGGTGGAGCCTTCCATGAATTTAGCCAAAATCTCCTCAAGATTTGGCTTCTTCTTCTCCACCACTTCTCCATCTTGCACTGCAAACCCAGGTGGTGGTTGCTCAGCGGCTTGGGGGTTCGCGTAGGAAAATCCAGGATGGTTCCTCGCGTGATTAAAAGTGTAAAGCTGGTTGTGCTGCTGATTATGCTGTTGATATCCTCCACGGTAGTTGTTTTGGTAACCACCCATTTGCATGAAATTTACAGCGGCACAATCCCCCTCAGACGGAGCTTGCATTGGCTCTACTACAGCAACTGTTTTCTCCTGCTTCAGTGCAGCGAAGTCTTCCCTTAGCTTTTTCAGCTCGGTTGCCAAATCAGGTAGTTCGGCAACTTTTTCCACCACTTTCTCGACCGCCATCACAGGCCGAGTTCGACTTGAGGACCACCGTTGAGTGTTGTTGGCCATCTTTTGGAAGAATTCCATAGCCTTCTTTCCGCTTTTCGTCATGATGGTGTCTCCCAGTGTGGTGTCCACCAACTTGACGGTCTTCTCATTGAGTCCCTCGTAGAATGCTTCTGCCTGTTCTCCTGGCGGAAAGCCATGTCCAGGGCAAGATCTCAGTTGCTTTTTGAATCGCTCCCATGTCTCACTGAAGCTCTCATCAGGTCTTTGAGCGAATAAAATGATTTCCTTCCTTCTCTGCCTGATGACATTCGGGGGGAAGAAGTTTTCCAGGAACTCATTCCTCAATTCAGTCCATGTGCTAATACTTTCCTTGTCCAGTGCAGTGAACCATGATTGTGCCTTATCCCTCAGAGAGAATGCGAACAGACGCATTCGGATGGCACTCTTGCTGACTCCTCCGATCTTGACAGTGTTGCAGAGCATAAGGAACTTATCTAGATGTGCATAAAGATCCTCAGTAGCCCTTTCTCCGAATTGATTTTGTTGGACCATTTGCACCAATCCGGTCTTCAGTTCAAAATTGTTGGCATTGATGCCAATCTTGAAATCTGTCTCCCTGAACCGAGGTTTATACCGGTTCTGCATGGCTTCCTCTTCTTCCTCATCGTCAGATTCCCCTGGCGGATCTTGGTTGTCATCCTCTCCATTGTCGGGATTGTCATCAAACAGTGGGTTATGGCAAAGATCCCTTCCATTCGGATTGTTCCTCTCGAGGTCTCTTTCTAGATTGTATTGTTGGATTTGCGCCCTCATAGCTTGGACTTCTTGGAGAAGCACACCCTGCTCCTCTGCATTTAGCACTGGTGGAGGCGGTGGTACGTTATCTTCCATCGTGTGATTACTTGAGCTTTCCTGAGCATGCTTATTCCTTCGGATCTTTCTGCAAGTGGCTTCAATGTCCGGGTAGTAATAAAGCGGGTCCTTTCCACTGACTTTTGTACTCATGCACTAACTGTACAGCAAAGGAGGTAGTGAGGTAAAACTGAAAGTAAAACGAAACGAACTAAAATTAAAAATGGAAATTCTAAAAAAAAGAACACGGCGTCGATCGACGAGACTAAGTGTCGATCGACGAGGAAGAAAACAACTACGTCGATCGACGAGATGAAGCGTCGATCGACGTGAATGACAAAAGGTATGAGAAATTAACTGAAAATACAAAAATTACAGCCTAAATCAGTATTTTAATCACAGTTTTAATAGTAAGATTAGTTCTGTTCATTCCCCGGCAACGGTGCCAATTTGATCACTATAATTTCTACAAATTAATTATAGAAATAGTGGCAAATAAATTTGTAAACCCTAAAGTTATCGATCCAGGGGAATGAAGCAACAAAAAACCTTAAGTACTAAATCATAAGTTCTCAAAATACTGGTCAGGAAAATCAATTAAAAAGTTTTGGTTTTTTTTAAAATCGCAATACTTGCTAATGAAAATCAAACAGGAAATTTAAAGGCTTTTGGATTCAAATAAGAGGAGCACAGATTCTAGGGATATCTACCTATCAAGATTGACATGGATGAATGAATTGATTAATTCCCAATTTTAATTCCTCTTCGTAGTGAAACATCAGAAAAATATTATGAACTTCTTTGTTTGACAATTCGTAAAGTAGATTAATTAATTACCTATCTCCGCTCGGTCTCAAGATAAATTAACTAACTCCAAAGATCTACAGATTTATACCTACAATCGATCTCCTTCAGTTACGACAAGAAATTAGATTATATTGTGAAAATCTCTTTCCATTGAAAACTATCACAATTACGTCTCAAGTAATCAACTGGATAATCCTAAGATGTGATCAGCAAATCAAGATTATGAATAAGCACATATTTCACAAACTACGAAGGGAAAGGGAAAATAATTCAATTAATCAAACATGTATACATTGATAATTCGAAACCCTAGAATCTGAGGAAGAGATTAGTTACACATATTCAAAGTAATATTCATCATAGAAAGATAAAACCTGAATTGCACAAAAACTTGGGTCTGAATGTCTTCCCACAAAAATATGTCTTCATACATAAACCTAAAAACTCTTGGAATCTCTAAAATCTGAAATCTGGAATGAGGAATGATTGGGGGCGTTTTGAAAAATCGAATTTACAAAGTTATATAAAGAGGTGGAGGTGTATCAAATCAAATCTAGGGCTAAAGATATGAAAAATCTCGAATTCAGCCAATTTCCCGCGCCAGCAGGTCCACGTCAATCGTGGCTGATCCACGTCGATCGACATGGCTTCCTGGTTCTCGTCGATTGATGCTGATTGGCATCTGTCGACGCAGCTTCTCGCCCCTTCTGCGCGGTCTCATGGTTTTGGCCATAACTTCCTCCTCCGAACTCTGATTGACCCGATTCAAGTTGTGTTGGAGAGCTAACTCAATGAATTATCCATTGCCATGCACCAATAGCTCGAATTCCTCCTGTGGAAAAACTCTTCATTGCTACTCTTACATGTCACTGCTTTCGGAACGGTTTCCTCGTGAGTTTAGGCCTAAAACCTGCATAAACATCAAAATGCGCATAACACCACCTAATATTGATTCATGCATGAATTATATATATAAACTCAATAAATCTACATAAAATAGTAGGAAAATAATATAGATAAGTGAGTGAAATAATGAGCTTATCAGAGTCAAGCAACGAGTCACTACACCGTACCACCCTCAAGGGAATGGACTGACTGATCTATCCAACCGGGAAATCAAGAAGATATTGGAGAAGACTGTCAAGCAGAAGAAGGATTGGGCAATCAACTTGGATGATGCACTGTAGGCTTATTGAACTGCCTACAAAACTCCCATCGGTATGACTATTTACCAGCTTGTTTTTGGTAAATCTTGTCACTTGCCTGTAGAAATGGAACAAAAGGCGTGGTGGACATTGAAAGAGCTCAACATGGACTGGAAGCATGCTGATGGAAGTAGAGTTATGTCTTTGAACGAGTTGGAGGATTTCCGAGATGAGGCCTATGAGAACAATCTGATCTACAAGAGAAGGGCCAAGAGGTTTCATGATCAAGGGACTCGCTCATTGGTGTTCAATCCTGATGACAAGGTGCTACTGTTCAATTCCCATCTTCGCTTCATGCCCGGGAAACTACAGTCGAAGTGGAAAGGTCCTTACATTGTGGTGAGTGCTTTTTTGAATGGTGTTGTTGAGTTAGCAAGCCAAGATGGTACCACATTCAAGGTTAATGGTGCAAGACTGAAGAGATATTACAGCCCACAGCAAATCTGTGTTGTGGACACTTTCTACTTGGATAGGCCATGAGATGAGGTAATGTCGAGCTAGCGACATTAAATCAAGCACTTGTTGGGAGGTAACCCAATGATTTAATAGCTTTGGTTAAGTTTTATTGAAGTTTAAGATAGTTTTAGTTATGCAATTTCAAGTTGGTTGTATTTTGCCTTAGTTTCTTCATTGTAGCTTTGCGAAATCTCGTGAAAAACGGCTCTGTTTCGGCCGACGTGGGGGGCAGCCCGGTCGACTCACGGAGTTATCTGCGTCGACCGACGTGGACCTCATGACGGTCGACACGGACAAATCGGTCAAGGTAAGAGTCCGCGTCAAGGTATTTTCTAATTTATTTAATCTATATATATATATATATAATAAATAATAATAATTTTCCCGCGCATCGACCGACGTAACGCAGGCGTCGGTCAAAACAGAGCGCACTGTTGCGCTGGTCTGAAAGGTTTAAAACAAAATTTTTCTAACTTTTTTCCCACTTGCACACAAGCACGAGCGCACTCCCCTACTTCCCCCAACCCTTGCTTTTGATTTTGTTCATCAAACTCGAGTCTCTAATGGCAGGTTTGATCTCTAAACTCAATCCCTTCCATTCTTGTTGTGATTTAATAGTTTATTCAAGCCTAAATTCAAATTGAACCATGTTTGTACTCTATTTTGGGGTTTGATTGAAATTAGGATTTGAGTACTTGTTTGATTGAATAATTCGATATGGATTGCATGTTTAGTCGATATGAATACTTAGTCATGATTTATTGCTTGGGGGATTGTGGAATTTGTGTAATTAGGGCTTTAATTGTTGGTTTGTGAGTTCATGTCAAATTTGGGAATTGTTGGTTCATTTTTGAGATTGGTGGATGGTTTTAGGTTCATTTAAGTGTCAATTGCATTGTTTGATTGCCAATTTTACATGGGCACTTATGTAGGTGTGAAAATTACTTAAAATTGCTTGGAGTTGAATGGGGGATTTTGGTATTGCAGGTCCAGCTGATTATGAGCCGGTGTTCGGGAATAGGGATGAGCAAGAGCGCTATGAGGAACTACTTACCTATACGGTTAATGCCACCCTTTTCTTGGATCGTGAGACCTTGAGGAAGTTGGGGATTGAGGATGATATCACAAACTTGTTCCGCCACATTCAATGGGGTGATATGCTCGTTAACGAGTGGCCCACTTTCTCTACTCTGACGATAGAGTTCATGGCCACAGCCAAGGTTTGGACAAGTGATGGGAAGCGCCCGGAGCCCGCTTCGATTACCTTCCAGCTGATGAATCGGAGGCACTCCCTGACACGGTCTCAGCTTGATACGATTTTTGGCTGCCCAGTTGGAGGTCGCTACCATGAGCATGAGTGTTCAGACATGGCGAGATATTTTTGCCCTTGCTCCGATTGGTGGTGGCAAGTTTGATATGGGTGACATGAAAGCATCCCATGTAGATAACCCAGTATTCAGGTATATCTTACGATGGTTGGGGACTAGCATACTTGGACGGCATGAGAGTGGAAAGGCGAGGCAGTAGGAGATCCATGTCCTCTATTGCATGCTCGCAGGACATCACGTCAGCATCGCAGGTTTCCTCCTGGACAATCTGGCCCGGCAGCTCAAGGCCAAGAGGGGAGACATTTGGTGGGGTGGTCCGATCACCCCGATTGCCCACTTTTTGTGTTTTCATACCGACGATCTCCGACTAGCTTATGGACGACGGTTCTTAGATGTTCATCATTTGGTTCAGAGGACTATGCTGGTCGAGTGCCCGCCATTAGCACTCAAGATGGCCACTGACGACCACTTTCCGCTGCCTAACACTCCCCTCACTCATGTGACTGACCTGGACTTCAAAGAGAATTGGTTTATGCATACTCCGGCCCACCTAGCATGTATGATCCCCGCAAATGGGGTAGCATCTCAGAGTCGGCTCTTGCACCGCACAGGAGTCCAGCCGGACAACAGGGTCCTGACAGCCGAGGAGTCTGCTGCTATGGTCGAAGAGTAGGAGCAATGGAACAAGGTTGCAGCAGATAGAGCAACCGCCGAGCGAGCTGAGGCAGAGAGAGCTGCCGCCGAGAGGGGATAGGCCGAGCATGGCCATGCTGATGACGAGGAGGAGCCTTGATTTTAGACCCCCACCACTTCTGATGAGGTCCCACTCTGGGGGCCCGGCGGTTCATCTACCTATCACACGGGGGGGGGGGGGCACTTCCTCCTCTGTCCCAGATTTTTCCATGATTTACTAGTACATGCTGATGGGTTTTGTATACTGAAAGCATTTATTACAATGAGTATACAACGGTTTATTTCTCCTATCTGTTAACAATCTTACATGTATGAACAATGGTATCCTCTTGTCTTACCGATAGGGACGATCATACAGCGTGTTGTAGATCGCAGAAGACAGTATGATCACTTTACCTAGTGAGACATAAACCTGATCACAGTCGAGACAGTGTATAAGGATACGTCTGTCCGGATGGCTGCGACATTGTCGGAATAAGTAGTCTGTCTTGGTTACTTGACATGCTGGTACGTAGAGGTGGCGTATTGATGGACCACAGTGAGATATATTCGTCTGTCTGACATCAGCGAATAAAAGATCTCGTTATATTGATTGAGTCCAAACCCTAACGAAGGTTCAGGGGTTTGCACGGGTTGACTGTTGCTTTGACTTGCCATGGTGGAGAGCCTAAGTAACGTGCTCGTATATCCGCATCTTGGGTAACAGCAGTTCGTGTAGTACCGCATGAGACTGGACTTAGGTAACCATATCCGAGTAATAGGATGGGGACATTCCCTGAGGAGATCAATAACATTCATCATGCCAAAGTCTTGTAGGCTGATTAAGTTCAGGCAAGAGTGATAAGGTTTGAGTGGTACTACTCAGGAATTATAAGATATTAATTAATTGTAGTTAGAGCTTGTCAGAGGCTCCGATTAATTAATGGATGTCCGCTAACCTTAAATATGGGGATTCTCAATTAATGCAGCCCGTTCTCATAACGTGGTAATAAAGGGGTAGGTCAGTATTAATTCTGTGTTGAAAAAGAATTAATATTAATTAATTAATTGTGTCTTGGGTTGTGGACATGGGAATTAATTAATTTATAGGCCCACTTTATTATTTGCATTAGGTCCCAGGACTGGCCCAAATTAAATATGCTGAATTGAGCCCAAAATGGCCCATTAGGGTTTCCAACCCTAGGTCTATAAATAGACAGCTCTCTCTCATAAGTCATAAGACAGTTGAAACACACTAAACCTAAAGAGAGAGGGAGGCGCCGATTTTTGGGAATAGGGAGGAGAATCTCGATTCTGGTCCTGCTCAGATTACAGATCTACGGAGTCCTCACCAGTAGTAGATCTGAACAGCATTGGGACACAGCCCCGAAGATCTGATCTGGCGAACAGATTTCTTTCTTTCTTCTTCTTTTTTGATTTTAATCTAGAAATTAGATCTCTAATTTCTATTTCCGAAGATTAAATCGGATCGCGTGGTTGAATTGAGATTTGGAATTCAAACGCGAAAGATCATTTCAGACTCGACGGAGTTACGGTAAACCCTAAATCCACAATTCTTTGTATTAAATTCATAGGAGCATGCTAGGGTTTTGAGAATTTGAATTATGTGCAATAACCATAAATCGATCTGGTTCAGTTTGGTTTTGGTGATTCGGTTCACGGAAAAACCCTACACATGCAGCAGCAGGCTGCCCTCCAGGCTACCGAGAGAGTGGCTGCCGAGACAGCACAAGCAGCAGCTGCTTGGGAGTATGACTGGAGTGCTCAATTCAGGCAGGATGTTCAATACCGGCTTGGGCACCTTGAGGCCCAGATGCAGCAGCTGTTGTCTCCAGCCGATGATCAGCCCGAGACAGTCTATGTCCGCCGCCGCAAAGCTCAGGGGGAGTTCGAGGATGTGCCAGATGGCCAGGGTGGCCAATGAGGTACAGTTTTACTTTCCCTTGCTCGATTTTCAAACTTATTCTTCATTCTGTTGAATAAGTTTGGGGGGTGACGGCAGGGATTGTAAAACTTGTGTTATCTTGTTATTTACTGTTTTTATGGAAATTTTATGTTTTTGTTGATTTTCACTGCCTTGGAACTGTCTAGGTTTTACTGCTTTAGCATGTTTAGTCAATTGTTAGTTAGGATTTATTTAAGATTTTGCATTGCATTCACGCGCTTGAACATAGGGCAGTCGGAACTTATGAGATTTGTGTGCTTGAGATTTTGAAAATCCTCCATATTCTGTAACTATGATTGATGATTGATTGGTTATGTGGACATTGAATTGAGAATCTTTGTTGCAATGATAGCCGATGATAGGAGTCTCTTACTTGATGAGTTGCTTTTTGAAGCGTGTTTTGTGCATGATTAGACTAAGATTGGACTTGAAAATTGTTAAGGGGGAACAAAAAAAATAAACCCGAGTGAGATTTGAGCCTAAATTTTTCTGATGTGTGACAATGTGCGTATGCAATAATCTTCTAGAATTTGACTTGTTTCTCTCTCTAGGCTGCACAAGTGTGATAATAGAGTAATATGATCTTAGGCATGTTCTTTCTTAATGAAATCCTATACACTAGCCTTAAAAATCTCCACTTGTAACCCTTTTGAGCCTTGTGATTTATTACATTGTTTAGAATGGTTAATGAGTGAGAGGGGTATGATTTGATTGTAAAATTGGATTTTGTGTTTAGGCATTAAAGTGTGATTGGGGTTGAGAAGAAAGTTTGAGTTGTGAAAAAATAAAGTGAACTTAGAAGTGTATAATCTAATTCTGGGTAAGTTCACCAGTATTGTGATTGAATTGAAAAAGAAAAGAATTGAAAAAAAGAAGAAAGAAGAGAAAAGAAAAATAAGAGGAAAGGAAACAAGAAGTGGTTAAGTTGAAAAGCAAGTATGGTATGATGAGTGAGTGAGAGATTAACAATTGAGTCACTTTGCCAAAAAAATCACACCTATCGTAGGAAGCCACGTTACAACCCGAATAAAGACCTATTTGATTACTTGATTTATTACACTATTTAGCAGTGGATAGATGAGAAACTTGTCAAACAAATGGTAAGTGCGCATTAGCCTTGAATTTGAGCGTTGTTACACAACCTGAACACTTGAGGGATGATGAGTGAAAACAAATATCCGAGTGAGGTTCCCCTTTGATGATTTGATTGTTTGATTGCGGTCTCAACTGTGCATTACGTGTGGATTATGGTGACTTTGATGGTTTTGAGACTAATGAGGCATTTCACATTCATATCTTGCATTTTGATTTGATTTTCTGTCTATGGAATAATCGAGGACGATCAATGCTTTAAGTTTGGGGGAGTTGATAAGTTCGTTATTTAGCTAACTTGTCAATGAGTTTTTGCTCGTTTAATGTTTAAATCGTGTGATTTTCGTGTTTATTCATGCATTGTAGTGATTTGGTGTTATATAGGTGTTTGATGGTGTAATTTTGTAGGGAAATAGCATAAGTTCGGAGCAAGGTGAAAAACAGGCCAATAGGCTCTGTTTCGACTGACATGGGAGTATTCTTGGTCGAGAAGAGCAGTTGACTTGAAGCGAGCAGCGACCTCAGAAGAGTCGATATGGGAGATCCACGTCAACCAAGATGAACTTTGTCCCGATCGATGTGGAAGGGCGAGGTGAGCGTGTCGAGATGAAGCGTGCATCGATCGACGTGGCACGCATCTCGGTCGACGTGGATTGTGATTTGGCAAGAATTTGATATTTTTGGCTATTCCTTCTCAGTTAATTGTATACCTTGTGGGGATTTATTGTACACCTATATAAACACTTTCAGTGGAATTTTTAGGGGGAGACTCTCTAGTTTCAAAATTAAATATTGTTCCAAGGCAGAAGTTTTAATTTGAGTTTGTTTTGGAGTTGAAGAACAGTTGATGCATTTACGTTGTTCATCCGAAACTTTGATTTGATCAATGCAAGTTTATTTCAGGTTTTATCTTTTCATGATGTTTTTTATTGTGATTATGATGAACTAAATCCTTAATCAGATTCTAGGGTTAAAATCTATCTTTGCTGCATGTTCATAATTAATTGAATCAGATACCTTTCCTTGATTGATTTTTGAATTCTATGCTTTAATTTGAACCTTAATTTGTTGGCCACTTATGTAGGTTATTAGTTAATTAATTTGAGACTCAAAAAGAGATAATTGATTAACAGGAAAATAGTTTCACAATATAATCATTTATTCTTGTCTTAAAAAGAGGGAATTAGATTATAGGAAAAACCTGTTGTTTTATGGAGTTATTGGAATACTTCTTGAGACCGAAAGGGTAAAGGAGTTTCGATAATCAACTTTGTGAATTGTCCTCAAAAGAAGTTTACAATAGTTTTTTTGATTTCCATCTTTCAAGGAATTAAATTGGCATTTGATCGATTTATTGTTACATGTCAGGAAGGATAGTAATAAATCCCTAGAATCTGAATCTTTGCAGTTGATTTAAATCCCGTGGAATTATTCTGTTTAATTTTAATTAATATTTTGAAAGTAATTGTCTTTTTAATTTTTTTTAGTTAATGATACCAAAACCCTTTGAATTTGATTGCCTCAAAAAATTTCTTGAGAAACTATAGTTTAGTACTTAGGATGGTTCGATATTTCATTCCTTGTGGGATCGATAATTTTTATTTGCCGCTATATTATTAGCTTTGCTAAGTCGTTAATAATTTTTAGCGATCAACCACGTACATGGTGCTGGAGAAATTAGCCCTGGCCCATATAACAACGTTATGAAAGCTGAGACCCTACTTTGAAGCACACTTGATAAAGGTGGTAACCTCATACCCACTTTGCACCGTATTTTTGAAGCTAAGCCTTTCTGGAGGATTGCTAAAGTGGGTTGTAGAAATCGGGGGCTTCGGACTCGAGTTTGAACCAAGAACAATGATAAAATCTCAAGCCCTAACGGACTTCGGGGCAGAATATTCAGTAAACTTGCAACAAGAGGCTGAGAAAGAGATAGCGAACTTAGAAGTGATGGAGCACGAAAAAGAACCGTGGATATTACAAGTCGACGGTTCCAGCAATATGAGTGGAAACGACGCTAGAATAAAATTGAGAAGCCCCTAGGGAGAGCAATTCGAGCGAGCTATCCACCTCAATTTCGAAGCGAGAAATAATGAAGCAGAGTACGAGGCGTTAATAAGAGGAATGGAACTTGCAAGAGAACTAGGAGTCCGACGTCTACAAGTCCAAGGCGACTCGCAGCTAGTAGTGCTGCAAATAGATAACCAATATCAAGTGATAGAGCCACGCTTATTAAAATATCATGAGATGGCTAAAGCAATTAGCGGAGAGTTCGACGAGTTCGAAATAAAGCATGTGGCCAGAGAGGAGAATACGGAGGCGGATGCGCTGGCAAATTTGGCATCTTCCCGGCAAGAGAGACAGGGCAGACCTATCCCGGTAACCTGGGCAAAAGAGCCTGTCGTTGCAAAGGGCGAAGGAATAAACAAGATAGTACAAGGAGGTTCGTGGATCGACCCGGTACTCCAGTACATCGAAGAGGGAGTCGTACCAAAGGAAAGGGCAAAAGCAGTTCAATTGGCATGCATGGCCACAAAATACACCATTCATAACAGCGAGTTATACCATAGATCATTGGAAGGGCCCCTCCTTAAATGCATCCCCCCGAATGTGGCACCAGTCATCCTGATGGAAATACATGAAGGGGATTGCGGAAGCCACCAGGGAGCTCGCTCCCTAGCACATAAGGTGATATCAACAGGGTTCTATTGGCCAACTCTGAGAAAGGATGCAAGGGAATATGTACGGAGTTGTGAAGCGTGCCAAAGGTTTGAGGTCATCGCACAAAGCCATGTGGAGCCCCTTCACGCAACCATCCCCGTATAGCCCTACATGGCGTGGGGAATGGATATCGTGGGAAAACTCCCAAAAAAGAGCTGGGCAAAAGGAATACTTACTCGTGGCAATAGATTATTTCACAAAATGCGTAGAGGCGGAATCATTTCACAACATTCGAGAACCAGATGTGATCGAGTTCCTCTGGACAAATATTCTATGTCGATTTGGAATACCAAAAGAAATTAGAATGAACAACGGCACGCAGTTCACTGGGAGAAAGGTCCAAGAATTCTGCGACCAATACGGAAAAAAGTTAATATTCTCAACACCTTGATATCCGGAGGCAAATGGGCAAGCAGAATCGATGAACAAGACAATAATGGCAACCATGAAAAAATGATTAAACACACACAAGTCGAGATGGGTCGATGAACTCCCAGGAGTACTTTGGGCGTATCGAATGATCGCTAAATTATTTAACTAGCGATTTAGCTAAGCTAATAATATAGTGATGAAATAAAATTATCGAATCCCGGAGAAGCAAAGTAACGAACAAACCCTAACTATCGATTTACAAGTTTTCAAAATATTGTCTAGGAAAATAGAAAATAGATTTCGTGACTTGAATTTTAAAAACTAAATTTCAAATAGTGAAACATGAAAGGTTTTGGAAATTGAATGTTAAGAAACATAGATCCTAGGGTTTTCTAACTATTGTGCCATATATGCACTTATGAATCAACTAATCACCACATTTAATTCTACTTCGTAGTGGAACATCAGGAGAATATTATGAACTTCGGTTTAGGACAATTCATAAAGTTGATTAATTAATTATCTCCACATTTTCAATCTCGAGAAAATATAATTAACTCCTACTCGTTCTTATGAATTTATTCCTTCAAATTCATTCCCTCTTTTCAGACAAGAAAAATAATTCATGTTAAGAAAACCATGTTCCATTGAAATCCATTACCTTTTGAGTCTCTAAATTCCAACTAAATTAACCCTAAATTATGGCCAGTAATTCAAGATTGCAAGTAATCCTAGTTTTCATAAACTACGAGTCAGAAAGGTGATAAATTTAATCCAACATACACATAGGCATAATATTCGAAACCCTAGAATCTATTCAGATTTAGTTACACATAGACATAGTACGAATCATAGAAATATAAAACCTGTAAAATTGTCCTTGCATAAATAAATTGAACTCTAAACAAAATTGAGTTGTTGCCACAATTCTGGATGTAACTTCAAATGCAGAATATAAACCTAAATTGTTGATTTAGTCTTCTCTCTAGAATAAATAAAATCTAACACATCACACCTCCTAAAATTCGACCTAAAGAGGGCTATTTATAATAGTCTTGGATGTATCCAATCAGGCCTAGGAAATAAGATACAGATATATCTTAAATCTTGGGAAAATTTGCCAAATTCACGTCGGCATTGACCGACGTGGCCACACGTCGGTCGAGGTGGAGGTTCGATTCGACCCTTGGTGTCGACCGCTGCAAAATGCTTGACTTCGATCGATGCACACCGGCGTCGATCGATGTGGAGTTCCTGCGTCGATCCTTGTGCGGGTTCTTCTTCGGTTGATCCACGGCATCGACTTCGATCGACATGGCCTACATCGATCGAAGTCGAGGCTTCCCCTGGGCTCTTCCTTTCCTTAGCCAATTTTCACCTAAAATCCTGCAAAATACACCATCACGAGCATTTCACGTGCAATAACCCTATCATGCATGCAAAAGTAAATAAAACTCTTGAAAAACACTAAAAATACTCAAGAACTTCATTGATAAGTTAGTGAAAATACGAACTTATCAACTCCCCCAAACTTGAACTATCGATTGTCCTCGATCAATCCATAGATATGAATTCAAATCTAATGCAGATATGAGCGTGCAATGCGTCACAAGTCTCCTACTCCCAAATTTCACTTATCCACATAATCACACAGTCAAGACATCATTCAAATTATCATATTGTTTGAAGAGGAACCTCACCGGGTGGTGTTGGTACTCATCGCTCTAATGTTCACAGGGTTTCGATTTTTTTTCTCTCAACTCAAGGTTATAACTTAGCATAAAATAAGTTTGACAAGTTTTTCCTCTCTCCACTGCTCGATAGTGTAGTTTTTCAAGGAATCAAATAGGTTTTTGCTTGGTTGTAATGTGGCTGACCTAAAAGGTGGGGTGTATTTGGCTATGTGACTAAAATTTTCAACAATCCTCATCCCAACCAACCATACCACTTCCACATTCAACTTTTTTCCTTTCTTCTTTCTTTTTATTTTTTCTAGGGTCCCCTTTTGCTCAGATTTTTATGAACTCACACAACCATTTATGTTCAACTCAATGTTCATTTTTTTCTACTCATGGGATCCCTTAGTTGTTTTAGCTCATGGAACTTAATTTTTCTAGTTCCCAATCAATATATTCACTTACATGTTCATATCATACTCCAACCATCCCAAAATTCCAACCAACATTCTTTCCATTCATTAACCATTCTAAACAAGAAAAACAAAATTCAAGGCTCAAAATAGGATACAAGTGGATGCAAAGGGTTAGTTTATGGATAATGGGCTTATGAACGAACGTGCCTATAATCACTTTCCCTTATTACTACACTTAATGCAATCTCGGGAGAGAAACTCATCAAATTCTAGAAGTCTATAGCTTAAACCTTGTCTCACATTAAACGAAAAAGCAGGCTCAAAATTCTCACTCAAGGTTCAAATTTGTTACTCTTCACAATCATCCAATTTAAACTTAGTCTATCATGTACAATTTATGCTTCAAAGATCAATTTCTCAAGTAATTAACTCCTATCATGGGCTGCTCTATCACACAGATAATCAATCCAAATCCACGAAAGAACAATCATAAACCAATCATTCTCATTCAAGGGATAGACAAGTCAATTTTCAAACCAACATAATCAATTCGTTCCTGCTGTCCTATGTTCAAAGCTCCTAAAACAACTCTCTAGACTCTACGCATCAGAACTAGTACCATAATTCAAGAGTTCAGAATAATGGTTTGAGTGAAAAGCCTTGCAGAGAGAAATTGTTCCCATTGAAGCAAAAGAACAGGGATGGTCCTAAAATCTACATGCAACAATTACTAAAACCTAATATGCATAAAACAAATAAACAAAGCGAATAAAATATTTTCCTTTTTCGGGTCCTCATCCCCCTAAACTTATTTCACTCAGAGGAGTGAAAAAGTTTGCAAGTCAGACATAGAAAAGAAAAATGGTACCTCAAGACTGGTCGGACGGACCATCATCCTTGTCCCTTCTCCGTCGCCTTTGCCTCCGGTAGGTGACCATAGGCTCAATATAGAGATAAATCTCATCCATCCGCGCTGTCATGTGCTGCAAGTGTGCATTCACGGACTGTTGATGGGCAGCGCTGACTGCCCGCTCCTCCTCAAAGGACGTGTGAATCTCCTCGAAGGATGTGCGCTACTGATCCATGAACAGAAGCTTTTGCTCCTAAAATGCCCGCTGCTACGCAGCCATCTGCTGCTGCTGCTGCATGAACGCCGCAAATTGAGTCCAATCGGGTTGCACCAAACTAGATCCCTCTCCATAAAAATGCTTCGGTCCCTGATTCTCGGAAATGTCCTCTGCTGCGCCCTCGGCCTGCCGATGGAGCAGTCGCTGCTCCTCCTCACGCTCCTGCTCTGGAGTCAAGATGCACTGATCGGCCCTCAATCGGCAACACCGATGCCTGAGGCGGTAGGTGGGCTCACCTCGCCCCCTCGGGCCCGTCGTGTGCGCCATGTGGGCATCTGTCGACATGAACCAATTGTCACGGAAGTCATGGTCTGTGACATGTGTCAGCGCAGGTTGCGGCAGATGGAAGAAGTCTCCATTCCAAAATTTCCAGAACCATCCGCCAAGTGGCCGGTGAGCGAGAGCCTGCATCTGGATGAGATGCTGGACATCCAGGCCCGTAGGTGGTGGACATGCCTCCAAGTCCACTGTCGAAATCCCAAGATCATCGGTGATAGGGGTGATCAATCCCCCACTCCAAACGGTATTGGGTTTGGCCTTCGTCTGCCTCTCCCAGTTGTCCATCACCAGCCCTGCCATGTTCACTTTAGTCCACGTGAGCATCCTCCAGAGCACAAGTAGCTCCTGAAAATGCACCTTGCCACTCTCATTTCGGCCAGCGAGGGAGAGCCCAAGGCACCGAAGAATGTAGAGAAAGGCGGGGTTATCGACTGAGGAGACTTTGAGAGCCCCGGAATCAAGATCCCCCGTATCCTCCACCTCGGAGGCAATCTGCCTCCAGAACGTTGTCGGGTTGAACTCCTCAGGGAAGCAGAAGCATCCTCCGACCAGGCATCCCAAGATCTCGTCAAGTTGGTACCGTGTCAAGGAATGCCTCTAACCACCCAACTAAAATTGAATGGAGATTGGCTCCCCATGCTGGGGTGTCTTTGTCGCCGTGAGGGTGGCAAAGAACTCTCGGACAAAGACTAGGTGAGTGAGCCAATGGGCTGTCATCCATCTCCTCCATCGGATCCCTCGGAGGAGAGCCTCCACATCTGCACCAATGCCGAGCTGTGCCATGGTATCTAGGGAAGGGTATTTGGACTGGCGAATGTCATCCTGGAGAATTTTGTTGTAGGCTGCCAACTCTGCATTTGTTCGGAAAGTCAGTCTCCCAGCCATCTCAGTGCTGCTCGAATGAGGCAAAAATTAAGGCAATGCTAACAGCAACAATCCTCAAATTTACAAAGGCAAAAACAGCACAAATTCCCATTCCAAATCAAAAATTCCCTCCATCAAGCAAGTACCCATTCGAAATTGACACATCAAATGAGTAATTTGTCCCTAATACAAGCAAGATTCAACCATGAATTCCCCCAAATCAAAGGTTTCTAATTTTGTCCCAAAATCAAAAACCACAAAAGAAATAGAGAATCGTCACAAATCAAAATCTTACTCCATTGAGTTTGAAATTGAGACAAAGCAAGTATATATATCGACTAAACAACTAACCAATATCGAATCTAAGCATGGAAATCAAATTTAAGTCATAGTATCAACCAAGCAAAAATTCACAATTCCAATGGTTCAAAACCCTTACAAGCAAGAACGAAAGTCCAAAACCTTGTTAAATTCAAAAGAGGAAGAGATTAGATGTCATACCTTGCATGGAATCAGTGCTTGAAGGTGAAGGGGCGTTGTGTTTGGGAGGTTTGAGTGTCGTGTGTGAAGTGAGGGGGGAGAGAATTTAAGTTAAAAACTTACCTGGCCCGCGCATCTAGAGTCTCGATTTAGATCAACGTGGGTCTGCATCAATCAAAGTCAAGCAAAAATTTGCCCATCATGAAACATTGACTTCGATCGACGCGGGTCTGCATCGGTCGAAGTCGACACGAATTTGCTTCCTCACATGATTTACTGTACACGAAAAAAACTAAGGCAACACTCAATAATTCCTGGTTCATAAAAAATTAAAGTTCAAAACGTAAATAAAAACAAGAAAATAACTGAAAGCAAAATAAATTGTTGGGTTACCTCCCAATAAGTGCTTGGTTTAATATCGCTAGCTCGACAATACCTATACTCATGGGCGATCCAAATAATATACCTCCACCACACCAATTTGAAGCGGGGTGTGGTACTTCTTCAGCCTATTCCCATTGACCTTAAAGGTCGTTTCATCTTGACCGGCCAGTTCTACCACGCCATTTAGAAATTGGTAGACCACGGTGTATGGACCGGTCCACTTCGATTCCATCTTTTCAGGCCTGAAGCGAAGGCGGGAATTGAAGAGGGGAACTTTGTCGTCAGAGTTGAAGACGTGCTGGCGAATTCCTTTGTCGTGAAACCTCTTAGCACGCTTCTTGTAGTTGACAATGTTCTCGTATGCCTCATACCTAAAATCTTGAGCTCATTTAGTGCCATGACTCGATCAGCAGCAGCCAACTTCCAGTCCAGGTTGAGTTCCTTTATTGCTTTCCAAGCCTTATGCTCCATCTCAACGGTCCCAAACACCAACTGATAGGGGGACATCCCAATGGGCATCTTGTAGGCAGTGTGGTACACCCACAGTGCATCATCGAGCTTCACAGCCCAATCCCTCCTTTGCTTCACCGTCTTCTCCAAGATCTGCTTAATTTCCCGATTGGACAGCTCTGTCAGACCGTTCCCTTGAGGGTGATACGGTGTAGTGACACGGTGCTTGACTCCGTATCTAGCAAGTAGGGAAGCCAATAATTTGTTGCAGAAGTGAGACCCCCCATCGCTCACCAAAGCTCTGGGCATCCCAAACCGCGTCACCAGCTTTTGCAAAAAATTGATGACTACCTTGGCATCATTTGTGGTTGTTAGGATGGCTTCCACCCATCGTGATACATAGTCCACCACCAGCAGAATATAGGAGAACCCACAGGATGGCGGGAAAGGTCCCATGAAGTCTATCCCCCAAACGTTGAAGATCTCAACCTCTATCACCGGGGTCTGTGGCATCTCATCCCTCCGCGAGATGTTGTCGGTCCTCTGGCAACGATCACAGCCTGTAATCCACCCACGACAAACCTCGTGCAAAGAAGGCCAGTAAAATCCACTCGCCAGAATCTTGAAGGCAATCCGGTTGGCTGAGTGGTGACCGCCGCTAGGAGAAGAGTGACATGCCTCATAGATCTGCCGCCACTCTAACTGGGGAACACATCGGCGAATAATGCCTTCGGCACATCATCGCCACAGGTAGGGATCCTCCCAATAATAGAACCTGACATCATGCAAGAATTTCTTCTTGGCATATGGGGAGGAATCTGGTGGGAGAACTCCAGTCACCGGGTAATTAGCATAATCTGCATATCGTGGTGTCTTTGACTCATAAGTCTCTCGTAGATCTTGAATAGCATAGATCTACTCATCAAGGAATGTCTCTCAGATCCGCATGTGCTGATCATCCCCCTCGACTGGTGGCTCCAACTGCGATAAATGATCGGCGATCACATTCTCGTTGCCCTTCCTATCTCTGATCTCCAAGTCAAATTCTTGCAGCAGTAGTATCCATCTGATCAGGCGGGGCTTGACATCTTGCTTCGCGAACAAGTACCTAATGGCAGCGTGGAGACAATTGTTTTCAAACCTATAAGATAGGACCGAAATTTGTCGAAGGCATAGACCACTGCCAACATCTCTTTCTCCATAGTGGTGTAGTTGCACTGCGCCGGATTCATGCTTTTGCTGGAGTAGTGGAGGAACAGTCTGCCCTTCATCTTCCCCAAGGCAGCTCTAACTGCTAAGTCACTAGCATCACACATCAGGATGAATGGCTCTCCCCAATCTGGTGATGTCAGAACTGGTGCAGTCACCAAGGCCATCTTCAATTTCTCAAAGGCTTGTAGGCAATCTTCATCAAAGACAAAGGATACATCCTTCTCTAGCAGGTTGCAGAGGGGCCTGGAAATCTTCAAGAAGTCTTTGATGAACCTCCTGTAGAATCCAGCGTGCCCAAGGAAATTCCGTACCCCCTTGACATTTGTAGGTGGTGGCATCTTCTCAATCGCGGTCACCTTTGCTCGATCTACCTCAAGTCCTTCAGCTGATACTCGGTGACCCAACACAATGCCTTCACGCACCATGAAATGGCATTTCTCCCAATTGAGACAGAAATTGGTCTTGATGCATATCTCCAGTACAATGGCCAAATTCTGCAAGCACACGTCAAATGAGCTACTGAAGATTGAGAAGTATTCCATGAATACCTCCATAACTTCTTCAATTAAGTCATGGAAGATGGCCATCATGCACCGTTGGAAGGTTGCCGGTGCATTGCACAGTCCAAATGGTATCCATTGGTAGGCGAACACTCCATATGGGCAGGTGAATGTCGTCTTGTGTTGGTCCTCCGCTGCTACTGCAATCTTATTATACCCAGAATAACCGTCAAGAAAACTGTCGTGCACCCAAACCGGGCCTATGCGACAGTCCCATGTGCGATACAATGCACGCTAAGTGAAGTTGTGGTTATAAGAAGAAATAATTATTCAAGCGGAAGCAAGTAAAGAATATATCAAAAATGAGATGAGATCATGAGGTTCAAATAAATAGTTCGCAACGGAGATTAGAATCAATTAAATGGTTAAAAGCATGGTGAGGTAATAAATTAACATATGCTTGAAAGGAAAAGCTGTAAATAGTTCGCAGCGGAAAATAGAGTCAAGTGAATGATACAAGCATGAGGGAACAATACTTTAAGACATGCTTGAAAGAATACACAAAGGGCCTATTTTAATTTAGAATGCAAGCACAAATGAGACTATGTATGAAGACATAGCTCGTCACTTCGATACCATAACAAAATAAATTAAATCATGCTAGAAGAATAAGAATAATTTAGCATGCATAGGCAAGAATGAATCATAGGAGTCAAGTGATTAACATGAATTACATTTGATCAAACGAAAGTTTAGATCATTATCCAAGTAATCATAATGGTGCAATACATGCCATTCAAAAGATATAGTCAAAAGCAACATGGATTCGAAATTAGTACAAACCGAACAAATAATACAAGTACGAATTCATATCGGTTTCCTCCTTCGATCCCTCCTCATAACGCCACCTTCACCTTCATCAATCGGTACCTACATGCAGGGAAAACGCGCATAGGGGCTAAGTACACGAATGTACCCAGTGGTCACGGTGTCCCGAAAACAAATACATACATATATCATGAAAACACCGCACACTCATGCATAATACAAGTTTTTATTGAAAGCCTCATGTATAAGCACAAAATATTTTCCTCACTTGGGAGCTCCCACTCAAATTAGGCACCACATAATCGTTTTCCCAAATATATCAACATTTCATATTCAACATGATCCACATAATCACAAAGGGTAAGATAGGAGTGGCCACTCGCTATCCACCCGGTAACGTTTAATCACCCTTACCCAACCGGTAGTCTTATTACTATCCGGGCTAATGCATTAGGCTTACAATACCACGGGGGTAGCCACTTCCCCAATCCAACACATCTCCAAATAATTAACATTCATCCACCAATTCATACCATCATAACAATCATACGGTGCCAAAACAATTTTGCGGTGTAGCATGCTTTTAAAACAAAAGAATCATTTTTGAAGAAAACATTTAACAAAACCATTTGATAGGATAAAATAGTGCCCACCTCAAATAATTCGATGGACCCGATTATTTAGTTCCGCTAGTTGATGCTTCCTTCTCGGCAATTAAATTACCTAATTAAGGTTTGAAATAAATTACTACAATGTCTTTGACTCAAATAATTATCTAAGTTCTTAAATCAATTTAATTCAATTAATTACTCAATTACAAATTATGCAATTCAAAATTATTAAGGAACACGATTTAAGGAATTCTAAGTTTTATATTATTAAACAAGATTATGGAATCCTAAGTTCTATTTTATTAAATGTGGACTAATAACTTAGTCAAATTATTAATCTAGATTACAAGTTCAAACCAAATCGCTATATTAGTTATTAATTAAGGGTAATGGAATTAGTGATCTAGTTAGCAACTTATTATTAACCTAAAGCAATTATTTTTAATTTACTAGATGGACCAATTATGCATTTAGGCCTTAGAATATTTTAGTGAAATCTGAAAATTAATCAAATTATTCTAAGTCCAAAAATATGAGTTATTACCTAGTTAACTAGTCCATTTTCAAGATAACAACAAAAATGATCTAGACACCTAATGAGGCTGATTTTAATTTCATAAAAATAAGATTTTAATGTGCACGTGTTCAAGTGACAGTTCGTTAAAATGAATTTTTATTTGAAAATGGTGAAGCCTAACATTAAGATATTCCTAACTACTTTCAGTGTTTTACAGATTTTAACAACCAACTTCACGAATTTTTAATAATTAATCTACTCAGTAAAATGACTTGATTTTTATAAAGATCACTAATTAACATGTCTAGAGTTCATATTATAAAAATCAGATTTATCCAAATTCCATAAATATGTTTTTAAGGCCGTACAATTTAAACTGCCAGAATCTGCCACACATTATTAAAATGCTTCACACTCGAGTTTTGCAACTCCAATTCATGAATTTCAAAATTCCACAGATTTCAAACTCATTCTAGTTTATACAGTTCGAAACTCAACTCAATCCAACATTCACAGAAACAGAATTGTTCATTTTAATCTCTGTCCAAAACAGGGCATACTCCCAAATTTCATCAACACATGATTTCTCAACATACATGCCATTATCTCATCCCCAAGCTTCATATATATCATTTTCAGATCCATCTAAGTTCGAATATCAGCCCTTAGCATGAAAGGTCATGATTCTTAAGCTTGATCAAACATGCAATCATATATATAGGTGTCATACTCATAGATATGCAACATATATCAAGCTTAGACCTAGTTGTGCATTATCTCAACCATTCCCTTTAAAATTTAATTTGTGACTCCTTGATCCTACATGCAATCACATGTTCATAACAAGGAAGTCATAGGGAGTGTAGAAATTGTCTACTTGAAGGGAGAAATTTTTAGCAAAAGGAGTTCCAACTCGCGAGTGGTTCTTGACGTTGCCTAGCTTTAATATTTACGTATCCGAGCTCCTCTCTTCGTGGGGATCACGTTTCTCCTACTTTAAGCTTGATTAGACTTCGTATTTGAGATCAATGTGCTCCGATCATAGGGCTTCTTATGTCATTGCATAGAGGAGGTTGAGGAGGTAAGCTTTTTGTAAAAATGGAGGCTCAATAGGTGGGGGAAGGGTTGGATATTGAAGGTTCTTGTGGCTGTTTTAATGGAGGTTCTTCAATGGTGTAGAGAGAGAAATGGTGCAGGGAAACGTTGGAGAAGAAAGGGGTGGAGAGGGTGAAATGATTTTCAAGAGATAAGAATAAAAGGATTTTCACTCAAATAAGTGGGAATGGATTTCAAATAAATAAAATTAATACAAATTGTATATAATGGGGTGAGTGTATCGATTTTGAGGAGGAGAAATAAGAGGTAAAATTTGAAATAGCAAAATTTATAAAGCAAAACCAATGTATAGCAAGCCTTATGAAAAACTCCACAAAATAGCAAAAGTGTACTTTTTTTAGGTTAAAATGTCTTAATCACAACATCACTTCTCTTGTTTTTTGTGAAATATGTAACGGCTGCATTGTTTATTATTTTTTTGACTCAACTCATTTTTTTTATTTATTTGCAGATAATAGAAAACAATTAAATATAATATTTCTTGTGCAATATTATAAATTCGGCTGGAAATGTCCGTCCAGTTGGAACTCGAACAAATCCGGCTGGAAGTCGGGATTAAAATCTATTAAATCAAAAACGGGAAAATCTGGAAAAAAATTATTTACTTATTAAATCCAGATTAAATTAAATAATTTTCTATTGAAATTGTGCTGGAAGTGGAACAATCAAGCTGGAAGTAGATTAAATTGAGATGGAAGTCGAATAAATTCGAATGGAAGTCGAACTTAAAATATATTAAATACAGATTTATTTAAATAATTTTTTACTGAAATTGTGCTAGAAGTGGAACAATTCAGATGGAAGTGGATTACATTGAGATGGAAGTCGAATAAATTCGGATGGAATTCGGATTAAAAATATATAAAATCCAGATTTAATTAAAATAAATTTTTATTGAAATTGGGCTGGAAGTATAGCAATCCAGCAGGAAGTATATAACATTGAGATGGAATTCGGAAAAATCCGGATGGAATTCGGATTAAAAATATATAAAATACAGATTTAATTAAATTTATTTTTTATTGAAATTAGGCTGGAAGTATAGCAATCCAGCTGGAAGTATATAAAATTGAGATGGAAGTCGGGTATTTGGGATGGAATTCGGATTAAAACTATATAAAATCCAGATTTATTTAAAATATTTTTTTATTGAAATTGGGCTGGAAGTATATTAAATTGAGATGGAACTCGGATATTTCGGATGGAAATCGGACTTCCCAGATGGAATTCACGTTTACTTCCATCCCTTTTCAATTCCAAATTAAATTAACCTAAAAATTCGGCTTGAAAACACACAAATCCGGCAGGAGTTCGAATAGGCTTTCCTTCGCACGTCTGTTTGAACGACCACCCATCTGCGAACCACCGGCGAACCGAACACCACCCACCGGCGACCGGCGAACTGAACACGAACCACCATCGAAATGTCTGCACAGGTATCATCTTCATTTAAAAAAAACTGATTGTAGTCGGGCATGTTGATATGAGCTGTATTGAATTTGTTCTTTTTTTTTTGCCTTGAATTGGTTGGTTAATGTTTGTTTCGAATGTGTTGAACCGTGCATATGAATTTCGTCCATTTTTTCCCTGTTTTATATGTTTGAACCGTGTATATGCATATGAACCGTGCGTGCATGTTTTTTTTCGCTGTTTTTGTGTTTTATTTTTATTGAATTAGTTAGTTTGGTTTTGATATGCTGCAGGCTGCCTATATTCGATATGAAGTCCATGGAAGTAAACCTAAGACTAATTTATATTATAAATGTAAGGTCCTAGATATCATTAAAAAGACATTATCTGATATAGGACAAGAGGCGTTGGTTAATGAGTTTCGGGCAGGGGTTTTTGGACATTGGTTAGATTGGTCGGAAAATGGACTTAGTTCATCTCTATCATTAATTGAATTATTTAGTCATGAGACTCAGTCAAATAATCCAGAGTTGTTAAGGTTTAGAGTCAGTGGGCAGGATATCATGTTTTCACAGAGTGAATTCGCCCTTATTTCTGGTTTGAATTTTGGAAAGGCCAATATTGATCCTACTGCACGCCATGACTTAGAATCTAGTACTGTTTTTAAAGTCTTTTGCGGTGGTCAAATCCTAAGTAGTAAAGAACTTTTTGATAGGTTTCAATACAAAAAGATTGATAGTACTCACGGTTTATTGTACCTTAGGGTGGCCAATATATTAGCATATTGGTTTTTTGGACTAGGGTATACTGAAAAAAGAAAAATAGAAAAGTGGATGTACATTTTAAGTGAGGATCTTGATAGTTGGAACCGCTTTCCATGGGGTACATATGCATACAAAGCACTGCTCTATTACAAAACGCATATACCCACTACTCGGATTCAACTTGAGAAAAAAGCCCTTCATCTTCCAGGTCCCTTTTGGGTACTACAGGTATGAAATTTTCAATATCTTTTATCTTCATCTTTTTTATCAATGTTTGTTGAAAATAGTTTAATTTTTTTAAATGTTGTTAGGTTTGGGCCTATGAGGTCATTCCTGAGTTGGGGCAGGCATGTGCCCGGCTAGTTAAAGCCAATGTTGAGCCACGTATACTGAAGTGGCGGTTCAGAAGATCCAGTGTAAAAAACTGGATAGCCTTCTTCTCCCAACCGGTAATAAAATGAAATTTCAGTGTTTTATTTGTTTTGAACGGAAAACTGATTATATTATCTAATATATTTTTAAATTTTGCAGCTCATTGTGTTAACCGCCCTGCCTCCTTCGCCCTCTTAGATGCGTACCCAATATTGGCGATCTGCACAAGGAAATGACAAGATGGGTGTGAGTTATGTGGCTCCGATATCTACACATGCCCTTTTACAAGGTGAAGGGTCAATGATAGAAGATTTCGAAGAGAGTAGCCCTCATCTAGAGATACCAGTACACACTGGGTTGGTTGAAGATTGGGTTACCGGCGGTGCAATGGTAGAAGTGGAGATCAATGATTTGACGAACGAGATTGAGGAGGAGGAGGAGGCTGCCACTGAGCATGCAAATGTGCAGACTGAGGAGCCCATTTTGCATGTTGAGCAGCCCGATATGGAGACTGGGCATGATTCGGAGCCACCATCCCCGGTGCAGAGAAAGAAGAGACGACAGAAACGACAGAGGATACCTAGTTCTTCTTCATCTTCGGGCGGGGAAGAACGTAGGCAAGAGAGAGATCAGAGGATGTTTGGGAGAATCAAACAGTTTGTGCTAGATGATGTGAAACACTGGGTTTTGGATGAAGTTGTTCCAACTTTGAAGGAGTACATTAAAGAAGTGGTTACATCTTCGTGCCAGCGATCAGATGCTTCTTCCTCTCAACCCCGGTTATCCAGTATTTTGCAACAGCGACAGCCACAGCCACGTTCTGACGCACCACAGGTATATTTTATATAGTTTAGCCGTATTTTGCGATTTAATTTACTAATCTTAATTGCAATGCAGACATCTGGAGGTGATGTTGATGATGACGATGAGATGGAACCCATTGTCCAATATTTTGGACCTCTTTCTGTGAATAAGGTCATCAGGCAATCTTACCAAACATTCCGGCAAGGTCCATCAGATAAGGCCCGCATCTCTCAAACAAGTGGCCTGCGGCTCACGAATGCCTTTTTTGCACAACTGGAGGATTCATACACATACTTAACCGTGCCGCAGATAGAGATGTTTGTTCACGCCCTCTGGTGAGAATTTATTTATTTAAATTCGTTGTTGTATTTATTTAATTAAATAGAACGTTTTATCTAACATGTTTTTACATGCCCGCAGTGTCAAACTGATTTCAGATAACAAGTTTGTCTTATCTGCTTGTAATCCCGATGATGTTCGCATTCTCACCCCGAAATTCCAGGTTAGAACTTATTTATTTATTTTATTAATTATTCATGTTATTTACATGTTTCTTTTTTTATATGAAATATAGAATTTATTCAACAAGTCTTATCCGGTAAATTTGCCACCTCGAGCAAAGCCACCGGGTGTTTCGGCAGAATTGAGAGAGTTCATCGAAGGAAATGATAGTCCATGTTCTCGGCCGTGGTACAATGCGCCTGTGGTAAGTATTTGTTTAATTAATTATTTGAGCATTCATGTTAAGTTATGATAACAACTTATTTTTTTCCAGTTAATCATGCCGTATAATGTTGGAGAACATTGGTTTACATTGAAAATCGATCTGTAAACTTGGAGTTGTTGGATATATGATGCTACAGTCAAACGACAAAATCAGGTTGGTAGGAGATACAGATGTGAATCAGTACGGCGCATCACAGATCAGTTTAATTTCAACTATAATGTAACCATAAAATTATATTCCTAAGAATATAATGTACGAATTAATAACATTATTCTTAAGACGATTTGCTACAAAATTCGAAGCAATAAATTACAAGCAAACTCACAATTTTATTAATAATTTTCTAAAATATTACACAATTTGATACACATTTTGAAACACATTTTGATACACATTTTGATAGAAAATACCGAGCTAGTGAAGGAGATGTTGTATTTGTTCCTTCACCTTGATGTCTTTTCCAGGAACCTAGCAACCATCTTTTGATTGCTTTCCCTGGTTATGGAGGTTATATCTCCATAACGTGATCGCTACTCCATGTGACGTAGGAAAAATCCTCTTCCGAACTGTTTGACGTAGAAAAAATCCTCTTCCATTTGAGCAAGTGCACGATATCTTGGCTCTATTTTTTTATTACTTCGTATGAGGGGAATAAAGAGTAAATTCCTCCACCCTTAAATAGAAGTTAAATTTTAAATAAAAAATTGTTTTAAAAAAATTATTAATCCTAAGTGGTCGACATGTGTAGTGGCATGCATGCATGAATTATTTGAGCATCTTTGCAGATATTCACTTTCTGAATTGGCATGCTTGAATTATTTGAGCATTTATTGAAATACAAGTACATGACCGAATTCCCTACCAATTGATTCGATATCCATCTCATTTGATTGAATTCCTTCCCAAATTGGACGAATTCCATCACAATTTATATGAAATATTGCTAATATTTGCGAGATCCATCCCAAATTATCGAGTTCCATCGCAATTTGGATGAGGTCCATCCCAATTTATCGAGTTCCATCCCAATTGGGATGAAAAATTGCTAATTTGGTTACATTATAGATGAAATTGAACAATAATGTACGAATTAATAACATTATTCTTAGGAATATAATGTTATGGTTA